>JAMKCH010037623.1:0-14547 GCA_023653785.1 Ophioderma brevispina | reverse complement strand
CCAGAAGCTTGCAGAAAGCATGCACACAGTATACTCGCTTGCAAACATTGCTTGCAAAATGGGTGTTGCTTGCGAATGTACACGCTTATTGCTTTTTTTTACAACATCTGTGGCTTGCAAATGTGCGCGCCGCATGCTTGCAAACGTGTAAATGCTTGCAACTGTTTGCACATGCTTGCGAATGTTCCTGCATGCTTGCAAAAGCTGCAAGCATATATTGCCTGTGCATGCTTGTGCATCATCCGCAAGTATGCATGTGCTTGCTGCAATTGCGCAAGCTTGCTGCAAGCTTCCTGCAAGCTTGTGCAAGCCACATTTGAGGCATGCTTTTCGTAAGGTGAGGTGAGTTAACTACATGTAAGTATTTATCAATAAATATACATGTAATAAAAGAATTACTGCTATCCGGGCTGCTATCCTGGATAAATTGCAATATGCACCCACGCATGATGTATTATTGTTAACATGCACATGAGGATGGCCTTGGTCAGTGTCCAGTGCAAACATGACACGGTGACTGCAATGATTGGTGCCCTGCCACTGTGCTGTTTGTTCAATGCTGGTAGCTACTGAAGTCCACTCTTTGAGTCAAAGTCACCAATTTGCTGATTCAGTTGTCATGGTAATCTCTAGCTGGGCTTCTTTCACAGGACAGTTGATCTTGCACAAATAATATGGACGCATGGAAAAAGCAACATCATTGTATAAATTCATGCAAAGGCCAACCGTCCCTGCACACTGGCTATATAATTGAATGTGGGGGTCGGGTTACAGCAGGGGTTTCCAGGGTTAAAGGAAGTATAGTACAGGGAAGTAGGACATGCCAACTTAAACAGCAACAGGAAATTCAAGCGGCATCAGCATATGGGTAACCAAGTCAAGGTGCTGCTTTATCAAAAGGTTATGTACTTGGACAATATGCATACAGTGTTGAGCAAGATGTATATTACAAAATCTCTTTCGATGAACTATAATGTTTATTTTTTGTATTTTGTTTTATTGACAGACTAAGAGCTAGCAATGTGCGCAAAGTTACATAGTGTTTTACATGAACAATCATTATTTCATACATTAACACAAAAATACACTTTGAACAAAAATATAACATTAGAGATCACCTTATCTAAAGATAAATTCATCTATTAATATCAATGATACAAGTAAGTGTTACGCCGACTTGCCAATTATTTCGAAGTTGGGTAGATTACCATAACTTGTCTGTGCTAGCGGCTTTTGTTGTTATCATTTGTTTTCCCGTGCGTTATCTACTACGAATCGGGTGGTTCGAGAAGGCTACCGGGGCGTTATTCTTTAATAAACAGCTCTAGATCTTGGTATTTTAATAACAGCAACCGGAAGTCGGGGGTCACCAACTAAACACGCGGGGTTCCACGGTAATGGTTCTGAAATACAATGTCCTGACAATTTATATACAGCGCGCGATTGATATATACGATGGCCAACGTAGATTCACAAATTCTATGGTGTCAAACTATGGCAAACTATGTATGTAGAAACATTGAACGGTATGAGTACGTAAATAAACTTTAAAAAATTGATTGCTCTTTACATCAAACATTTCTCATGAAATGGATCATGACCCAAATTGATTATTAACCACAGCAACATATATGGATATAATTCAGATATTTGATTTCATACTGTCATTTAAAATGTGTATGCAGAACTGCAATTACTTAGGTAATTGAAAAAAGACAAAAAATTAAAACAAATAACAAAAAACCTACTCCATGACATTAAGATTTGACCAAAAACTGGGTTAATCATATAGAGGGTTACCCCCCCCCCAAAAAAAAAAAACAGTACAAGTCAGCTTCAAAACCTCTTGGGATCAAGCTGGCAGAAGCTCCCCATCCTACGCCGTTATTTCCATTTGAATGAAATCAAATTGCTGCTTCCACAAATGTCGACATCATACAATACACATAAAGCTAGTAACATAATTAGAAATATACTATAACAGTGACGAGTCACCAGATCAAGAGTGGTTTATTTTGTTTCTTCATCTTCAAACCCTAGGCCAATTTGCACTCAAATGGCTAATAATAAAGTGGTAAAACATTGATAATCTTTCGTAATTTCTGCACCGAAATAATCAATATGTTCAAGGATTGAATACGTTATCGTTTTATTCCGATAGGCCAATAGGCTGGTTGATGATTTCATTCAAATTTTAACCAAGGATTAAACTTATACATACATGAATATTTGCTTCGTATCGCAAAGCACTAATCAATTAACCGGTTGGCAAGTTATAGCTTTCATACTTTTTTAAACATGAAGCTTTAGTCACTCGAAGGTAAATGGCCCAGAGCAATCAATACAAACCCATTGGAATTGGTGGTAAACGTCGTCAAGGACGGTGACAAGGACAGTGTTTTTAAATATGGTTAAATTTAAATGCGAAAATTATTTCGTATCAATTAATTAGCATGTTGTAACAAAAGATTAGGTTTTAAAAGATGTTATTTTAAGTTATACTTAAGTGTATTGCTATCTAATCAATGTGCTATGATGGTGTTCGTAAAAATAACAAGCTCCGCGCTTGACTTGGTTAACATCGGTCTCGCGGCCTGGCGGCGCCGCTCGCCGATGTTACTAGCTCAAGGCGCTCAACTGGTTTATTTTCACCGAAAACGCCAGGCTAGCTCATTGAGATCTATATCATAACACACAGCCGATATGTACTAACGTTGAGTAAAATATTTTATATTTACATGTTTTATTTCCTGTTTGAAAGCATAAATACTCGGCAAGTTCTAAAATTGTTGATTGTTTATTATTTGGTTTAAGTCGGCCCCCACACTCTAGTAGATTTATATGTTTTGTTTTTTTAATTTCTTAATTTAATTAAAACATGAAGTGTGAAAAATTATAGTAGATTCAAACCATCGTTACGTGTCCCCTTAGTACTTTTACGAAGATATGAGCATTGAATGAGGAGGATGTGCCGTGGATTGAAAATTAAAATTCAACAAATATAATCTATTGAAAATTGTCATCGATAAAGAGAAAAACAAACATAATTATATGCCTAGCCTTAATGAAAGCATATTATTTAGTCAAACCTGCAACACATTTTTATAGCTACTTTAACTCTCAAACATTCTAATTGTATTGGCTGTCAATGGTATTTCAATGTAAGCTGAGTTGAATGGTATATGACGTTTTGGAGCGCCTGTTTTGGTACAAAAGAAAGCAAAAGTCTTTGCACTCTCATGTAAACATGAAAGGCCAGATATTTTTTAGTTCGTTCATGACACAGGTGTGAATTGGACCACATATTCTGCTTCTCTACCAAATAATCGATAGGCTGTCCAAAACATTTCCTACGGGGGTGACCGATGGTGGGTTGAAATCTTACTATAATAAAGGTGATACTGTAACTATAATAGTAATAAATATTATAAATACAATTTGATCTTATTCTTATAAACACTAAGAAGTATGGAAAATAGCCTGTGGTGGAATTTATATAGGGCCCTGGCTTAGGCTATGTGAAACTATAACATATCACTATATACAGCCATATGCAACACTACATTAAAATGATTAAGATAAAATGTATGGGCTTTTAGTGATGTACTTTTATTATTTTTTTAAAAATTTTGCAATTAAATTTTTGCAACTGCATATGTACTGCGTGAATGAATATGAGGAGATGCGAGTGAGTGCGTGTATTGTGTTGGTGTGGGTGTGTGTGTGTTTAATAAATAATCTGGAAAGTATTCACCCGAAGTGGTATGAATTTCGTACTACTGTTAATATAACGTCTTCTTTACCGAGCCTTTTGTAACACAGTTTACCACGGCAAGGCAGGGCTTTAGACACAGATGATTCATTTATTTCCGTGGATACGTCTTTTTGTTTATTAACACAGTTTAATTTTTAATGGGGTGGTTACCATCCCGCATGAAATTTGCTCGGCCCTACACAAAGGCTGATAATGCTTACTTGTATAACCCAGTTACTAGTTTACATACTTTCTGGTCATTTTTAGGGAAAAAAATATGAGAGGCTAGCACCTTCTCGGGGGGGGAAAAGGAGGGAGACAAAAAAGGAGACTCATGGATATCCACCGTTATCAGAATCATAAGAGCTTAGAGGCCAATAGATAAGGGCTATAAAATTGCTAAAAAACATCAAAATAATAAAGCATTGGGTGCTTTATAACCGCGCTTATGGCGTTTTAAAGCTTACCTCTCAACTTTTTTCCCTGGATTGTGATTGTATAGGTCAAGAAGTGCTTTGACATATTTCTTATTCGTTGGTCGTAATTATTGCCCACGGGTAACTTCCTGTATATTGCAATACAGTTCTTATAGGGAGATCCCCAATGATACCACTGCATTTGTGTAAAGATATCCATTGTGAAAGACTCATGAATTCAATGTATTAAAATAAGTGCAAGTTGATAGATATCAATCTAGTGGACACACATGATAAGTCAATTTGATATATAGATTTGACACAAATGCATTGGAAAAAAAATACTAAGTCCAATTTGATATAGATTGGACACACATGAATTTGAAAAAATACTAGTCCAATTTGAAAGATTTGAAACAACAGGAAATATGAAAAAATATAAGTACAATTGATATAGATTTGAACACACATTGACATAGATTTGACACATGCTAATGTGAAAAAAAAATACTAAGCCCAATTTGATACACTGTTGACATCGTATCAAAATCCGATACGATTGTCAAATTGATACAGATTTGACACTGTCAAATTGTGTTAAATTTTGTTTTTGACATAGATTTGCTATATCCAATCTATATCAAATAATAGATTTGGACAACATCATTTGAACACTTTGGTACAAATTTGATACAAAAAATTTCTGCAAGGGTATCTATCTGAAAGTGAAAACACGTGAAAGATGGGTTAGCGGGAATTAGCAGATAAACAATAGCAATGGTCTGTGAGTGATGACAACATGCTTTCAAGTTTGGTAAATGCTGCAATAATGTTAGGCTACTGTTCCAGAAATTGCAACAAACTCCCACCTCCCCCTTGGACTCTTTCCTGTTTTTTACTGTTTTTACAGAATGTAAACATCCAAATGTTTTCAATCGTGGACCGTGATTTCCAGTAAGGGTTCTTTTCATTTTTTTCATGCCATTAGTCCCTTTAAAAGGTTCAAGGGGAACACACTTATCAGTGCTCGAGTTTTTGACAGGTTCAAAATTGTACGTTTTGCCTTATTTTACATGTTTGGATTTGGCTGCATAATTACAGGGTGAGTCAGCAAAAAAAGTACAACCAAATGAGGGTTTTTTATGAAGAAACCTTAACGCAATAAAACCAAATAATTTCTGTTTGTAGATAGTCTGTTATCAGATTTCCAATAATTTAAAATTTTTAATAAAATTCGATCAGCCGGTTCAGAGGGACAGTTATTTGTGAAGGTATCCATTTTCTGTCCCCACAAACAAATTGCACACTGACTGTACTCAAGAGATATTACGACACAGCGTGAGGGCTGATTGTTGATTTCTTGGCGCCGTATTCAAAAGCTCTGCAAAGACATGTGTGGAATGATAATGTAGAAATACTTAAGATTTAAATGAAATTAACTGTTATTCAGCCCTATACAGTATTTTGAAGTTGTTACTACGTGGAAATCAAGAAAGTTGAAAAATGCTTTGCACGTTGTTGCTTTAAGTCCAAAATGGATTTCGTAAATATTATTTTGATATCTGTTTCATTTTACAGTCTTTACCCAACGATGTTTGTTATGTAAAACAGCATTTCATTGGGGGAGGGGGGGAACTAGGCGATAGGAACCATTTAACTTTTGGGCATCACTTCTAAAACACATTTTTGCAAGGTGGAACACTGTAACCTGTCAATACTATCAATTATTACTTTTCCTGATCACTATTGGGCCTGGAGGGGGCAAAGATTTGAGTGCGGATCCCGTCATACCCCTCCCCTCCCACGCCCTCACCACAGACTGGTTACGTCAGTGTGTTCCTGACATTTTATTCGAAATGTGTAATTAAGCTTTAAAGATAATGGCGTTATCTGACAAATTCAAAGCTGAACGTAAAACCAAGAGTATAGATGGGCTACTCTAGCGTGTAACTTGTTCAGTCTTTCACCAATGGGTTTTTCAATCTGACAGCGGTAACTTTTGAACGCGTTAATCAATTTTAATGCCGTAATTTTATATGAGAGCTAAAAAGATGAATTGTACTACAAGAAAGAAAAATATAGAATAGCCAAGAGAGTTTTTTGACTCACCCTGTAGCAGGGAAAATGTTACAAGGGTCTACATGGCTCTAGGGTTTGCCTGAAATTGTTTACAGGGCTATCACCCAAAGGAGTTTTAAATGCAATTTCTGTTTCAGTATGAACAACGAACAATAATTTGGACCGAAAAACATACCTGAATCCGTAATAAAGAAAACTCAACTCGCCGACCATCCACTACGAATGGGATATTCCCGGATTTTGATATTCGAAGTGCACTATGCAAGCTTTGAATGATGTATAACATGTAGATTGCTTTTTGAACCCCGCAATCAAGCTTTAATTTTTGAATTGTTTATTGGGCAATTACTCAAAAGTAGTCTGGTCACGTAAAGCCCGTTTGCGACGGATGGTTCAGTAGTCCACTTGTTAGTATGTGTCTGTTTGTTACTCCGAAAAAAGCAGAATGTTCCTAGGATTTAAACATGTTTAGAAAGAGACGCCTTTGTTCACTCATTAAAAGACAATACACATGGCAGTCGAAACGATTTTTCAAAGGTACCTTACCTTGAAACTAAAACGCAATGGAATGTTTTTTCGAACTTCTGTTCTAAACTCTGCGTTCCTAAATTTATTTGTGGAAAATGTGTTCCACAAGGAATTCGCTTTTCAGAATTTGACTTGGGATTTCGGATTTGTACAAACGTAACAACCGACCTGGACATGAATCTTTAAGCAACTTTCTGCTCATTTACAGCAGACTATCAAAGGGTTTGCTAATGTAGTCACAGTCCGGATGGCATTGGCAGCATGTCATTATTCATGTCATCTATGGACGTTAAATAATGAAAAACGTTGACAGTCATCTTGTGGGATAGGCATCAAGCTCCAACGTTTGGCCATCATTGAACTAAGAACTATGATTGTCAAACAACACTTACCCATGTTCTTAAGGTGTGCGATTGCCCGTCTTTTAACTTAGCAGACAAAACCAGGTTATTTAATTATACAGAACAAGGCAACAAGTATATTATTGCTTAAAGAAGGTGTGAAGGTGAGCCTTGTGAAGGAAAGGCAACTCAAAACACCTTGAGTATTTCCATAGTGATTTCTTGGCATATTTAGTTGTACTTTTTTGAGAACAAAACCTCCTTTGAGATAAAGTAAATGAAATTTCCCAGAAGAGTAGCACAAGAAACATAGTTACCAAAAAGCAAAAATTGAAAAACAAACAAAGCAACCAACAAAAACTAGAACAACACAAAACTTCATAATCCTGTGTTAATATAAAGCCTTGATAAGGACAAGTTTGTTTGCACGACAGGTTGTGAAAGAAAATTGTTACGCCCCCGATACCATTGTAGTAGCTTACAGACAGGGGCTTTCTTAATATCTAGTTGTACCTAATATGGCTAAGTGTTCCATTTCGTAGTATTTGATAGTAAGATAGACACGGTCATAAAGTTCTTTCCATTAGATTTGTTACAGTATCATGGGGAGACCAGTAGAGATTTCACTTTGTCATACACTGGGACATTGTTACCATATAATGGCAGTTTGTGCAAGGATTGTGCCGTTGACTTATTTATCTCTGAAAATGTGGCACATATTTTATTTTATATGGGCATTGGAGATTTCTCATGTTTTGGGCCCGAGGGAAACGATATAAGGAAACATTAAGGGGCAAGCGTAAATTTCCTCCATCTGGTTGGAAATGTATATCAAATAGTCTGTTTATGCATACGACATTTGCGTTAAAATTATGGGGTGAAAAATGAAAAGCTGATGAAAATGGGTAAAAAGTCAAATTCTGTAAAGGTGTAATACAAAGGGTAAAAAAATAAAATTAAAGTGCTCCCAATACAATAAAGACAAATACAAATAATGGTTATCGTTTGTATTTGGAATCACCACGTGCGCTGTAATCTGTATATGTACCACATCTACGTGGTACTGTAAAAAGCTTAAATGATTCAAAGCTAGTTTTAAAATGTTTAGATTTGCAGAGAAACAAATGCAAATTTGTGTTTTTGGTTTTGATAGGAAACGATACTATTTCAAAAATATTCCATTTTCAGATTGAATAGGAAGTAATTGCAAAAATGATTTAACACATTCAAACGAAATGGAATGGAATCGATTTCCATTGCGGTCAAGAATGCCAATTTACAGAACTTTTCGCATAATGCATTCTTGGTGGAATCGGCAACAATCCCAACCAGTCTACATAGACGACTTGTACCCTCTAAATATGAAGTAGGTTGATTTTATAAGAAAAAAGCCCATTTTTCTGTGATTTGCTTGTTTTTTTTTTTTCTTTTCCAACTAATAGGGAATCCAAGAAAATATAACAACGCCACATAATTATATTAAACGTATGATCTACTCTACTTACTTGACATTTTTAGAATTATAGAAAGCGGTGCCTGTATATGAGTGAGATTAGTTTGTTATACTTCGTTCGATCAAAAGGCAAAAGAGTCGTGTTTTCTAAATTCGTTGGTGTAGTATTGTTTCATAATTATATAGCATAAATAAAAATCATATTGAAAACAGTAAGTGTTTACCGGAATCTAGAGAACTGTACGTATCGCAACAAGACAAGTGTAATTTGCCGCCCACACTATTACTGTGACTAATGGTGCAAAATTAAAAAAAAACTGTTCAAGCCTATACTGATTATTTTCAAAGTATAGTCGATGTATTACAGCAAGTCTTGCTAGGATAAAATATTTTAAGCCTATATCCCTAACGTCTCTTAAAGGCGTTTAAATGGCAACTTTTGGAAAAAAATCACGGAGCACCACCCCTTGGCTCGAAATAGGAGAACATAAATACACTTTTTACATTGCTGAAATAAAGTACGATTTAATGAAGAAAACCAGTATCGATAGCTCTGACCAAATGCGTATTTATATCAGATCATAAACACCCAAAGCCATTTCTTTCCCAGGCGTGCGGCCAAGCCTCATCATTAACAATTCACAAATGTCAAAAGGAATTACACCAATACGGAGTGCAAACCCGACCAATTTGGTGCTTTGATTTGGGTTGGTCATGGGTGTTCCCCATGACCTACATACGACCTCGTCTCGTTCGTTTTAATAAAAAAAAATCAAAAAACAAACCCTTCCAGTGTAGTTGATTCTCAACTTTAACAGTTTTGGGAATAAGAAAATATTCCTGAACAACATATAAAAAAACAGAATTTTTCGTCAAGAGTTCGCTTTTACGTTTAACCCAATGGCAACGTCTGAAATTGGAATTTCTTGGCGCCTTCCCTGTTCGTTCCAATAAATATGTGCAACTGATATTTAGGCTAATTACAGTAACTTGTTGGCTCAAAAACAAAAATTAGCGTTTGTTAGTACGGGTGAAAAAACCCATTTTCTGTCATGCATAGTTTCACCATCATGCAAACATGTACTGCCGAATTGCGGTATACGTAGTCTAAGCTTACATTTTTAGGACAATTGCAAATTATATTGTTGCGAAGCATTTTTATATAAACCGTATTTGTATTGATTGGGTAAAGCATACAACCTCTCAAAGCGAAGTGGAATCCGTCGACACGCCCCCAACACTTTGAATGAACTGACAGGAATAAAAAATCCTACTATAATTGTGTGTTATTCACTTGCCTATACCGATTCATTCGTGGAGGTTGTATCAACAACTCATCCCACCCATTTGTTAAATGTATCTCTCTTTTTTGTTTAATATTTTCCACTTGGGGAATTGTCTTATTTTTTATTTTCTCTGCACCCTGAGATGCAGTGGAGTTACAATGTTTTTTCAAGTTCTTTTAAGTTATTGATTAATTTCCCTTTAATTTGTATTCATTTTTTTAATATAGAATGCATATGCTGCTATTGGTAACTTTATATTAATATACGATGTTTAACTACTGAATTATACTAAATGCTATGTTTAAACAACATTGCATGTTTACAGTTTATCTCACACAGAATGTCCCTATTTTGCACTTCTGGTGTCGGGGCGTACCGATGCAGTCGATCCCACAGGGGGCAAAATTTCCAATCGTCCCGCCCAGAGGGGGCAAATTCTCATCGTTCCGGTGACTTGACCAAAATACTCGCGTAGCGCGCGAAAATCGCCACTTACTTATTTTGTCCCAAATTTAGGCTGAAATTGTCGAATTTGCCGAAAAGAGGGATAACAGCTTTTGGGACGCTTTTCGACCCAGAGGGGCAACTTGCCCCCCCCCCCCCCGCCCCCGGTCGTACGCACTGTCGGTTCCGTATTAGAAAGCTAACTTCATGAGTTATGCAAATTAGGATGTAAATTTGGTTTCTTCAGGCACACACTTTTATCTGAGTGGAAATTAAAAAAACATAGTCTAAACACAGAAATAGTTCTTTCATGATGTTTTACTTTTAAAAGTACTAAGCTTCATGTTGAATGGCGACAATATTATCTACTCCTACATGTCATACTCGTGATGAACAAAATGCAAAATAATAAAAACAAGTGTTATTTTATCTGAGCAAAAAAAATAATTAAACATGACCACATTATCGTCCGATTAATATTCGCTCTATTAATATAAAATTACCGATTCAGCTTTTTCTTTTTAGAGGGAATGATTTGCCAGATCGAATTACGCCTATATGAAAGGTATGTATACACAATATGCTGATGTGTTTTCAATGTTTTGTCATCCTTTAACTGTTCCCTTAAGTACCCTTAATGGGGATTTGAAATATATTGAAAGCTTAGCGATGTAACTGATTTCATTATGCATGTGTGGATCATATCGATCATATATGCAACTACAAAGTACAGCTCAAAGTAGAGCTACTGAACGCCCATTGACAGACAATGACTTGCATTGTACTTGCGTCTACTTTTTGAGCACTCTCTTTTATCGTTTGTTAAGGTTAGAAGGGTCTTAATTTTATACATCTTAACTTTCCTCATGTCTCCTTAATTCTCCTCATGTTTCTTTATAGGACTTCTCTATCGTCTGTTTGCTTTTTCAAAAGATTTTGATAGGTCCGCAAGTTCGGGCAAACATTCCGAAACTTTGCCATGCACGGTATGATTAAATAGATCCAATCTATTCTTTTTCCACTTGTGTGCGTTGACAGTACATAGACGTAGGTTTACAATACGTGGATTTCTAAAAAAGAATTCATAAAATTAAGAGCTAGTCTCAATATTGAACTTTGCTTTCAATTACATGTGAAAAGTGCGATTACATTTTCGAGGACGACTAAAACCTTTTGTTAACGGCTGTTGTATTGTACTTTAAGGCTGCACGTATTATCTACATAATCTAAGAAATGTAACAGTCATCAGTTCACCAGAAATTTGTATTGCTTTCCATTCATTAATTCATGTTCTCCCTCCAATTTTCAGTTTTTTTCCCCCCCCCCCCATGTACTAGATATAATTTATAAGTTAAATTTTCTTCAAATTTTACGAGTTAAAATAAAGCGTTAATTTATATAACCAGTTCAATCCACGGGTGTTGGTACCAGATGACATTAAAATCGCAAACAATGTTATATTCAATTTTTAAGAAAGAGACCCAGACCATCAGTTTTACCATGCTTCTCAAAAATTCTTGAAACGTTAGTATTAATAGGTGTGTTTGTTACATGAATAAATTTAATAGTTTTATTGTAAACAATTCGGTTTCAGGTCTAACAACTCTACTTTGATGGCAATTTTGGATCCAATAGACAAAATAAGTGAATCGAAATTGATAGTAAAATAATTAAAGCCACCATTGGTGTTTTTCTCGACCATCTCTCGCAAGTATATTGCATAAATTAGAATTTTCTGGTTGTTTAGGGGGGTATTGTTATCGACTGGTTCCAAAGCTATTTAGCTAATAGTGAACATTTACGTTTCAATTTGTAAAACCTTGCAAGTCAATTTTTAAAAATATCGTCTGTGGCGTTTCCTCAATGATCTATTTTAGGTCCTCTGTTATTAATACTTATGTCAATGATATTGTAAATGTTTCAAAAAATATACAAATTCGTCAAGTTTGCTGTGATGATACGACATTAACGTTCCCCACAAAGAAATCGAAATAAGTTCGGAACTCATAACAAAAAACTAGAAGAAGTAAGGGCAAACGGTTTAGGCTAACAAAGTGCCAATGCTTCCATATGATTATCGGAACGACTAAACGAAACATCAGGCAATAAGGGATAATTGTAAGGACCAACACTATTGTATTTAAATAACACTAATCTTGGAAGGGTAAAAAATACAAAAATTCCGGGGACAGTTAGACAATGACGACAATTTAACATGGACAAAAAATCCATTGATTAATACACTATTGAAACGCCTCAGCATTCATATTAGAGTAGTTAAATGATTACATAATGGTCCCCGCTACCCAGGTGAATTAAATCCATGCATAATTTAGAATTACGTAACATGCCTTCTGTTGGGAGCTATAAAATGCCAGACGTCTGTTGTTTTTTCCTTTCCCTGCTCTAAGCCTGTGTTCAAGGGGCCAATTTGTTTCAGAGTGGGTTGTTACCTTAACATCAAAAAAAACTGAAACAGAGGTTCCCTAGGTTATGCCTCGTCCCAGCTGGAATTGCGATTACAGTACGGTCTGTAACATCCTCCGGACATCATTCAAGGGTGGGTCATTTGAGGCCACCGAAATCTCAGGACGACCACGATTGACTGCCAGACGAGATGATGCCGACTGCTTAATCTGTGCCCTAGAGCCCGGAAAAATGCCAACGAGCCGTTCTTCGTCGTTTATGAAGAAGACACTATGAAATCAACGTTTCCCTCCAAACTTTAAATCAGAAAGATTGCTTCAACATTGTTAAGGAGCAAGACGCATGACCAAATGTTCAGCCAACTGTTCACCACAGAGTTGATCGAATTCGCTGGGCTAGGGAGCAGAGAAAGACTACAGGAGCCAATAAGATCCCCATCCTTGTGTACAAAATGACCTCTCACCCAACGTCATTTCTCGGCTCTAAAGCGACTGGTTTTTTTTTTAAAAACGATTTTTTGGAGATAGACTCATACCTCTCATAAAAAATATGAAAAGTCATATGATGAAGCTGATTTTTGAGCTACAAGCATCGAAAGATTTTCATGTTTTTGACAACGTCCACGCCGAGTTGAGTGTTACTAGAAATGGAATTTTTGGCCCCAACCCCTCAGAAATTATACAAAAATTGCCCAGACAAAATCTTTCCCACCCAAATGTTTGAATACTATCCACACATTATGATTAATTCAAATTCATTTAAAGACACAACTTATCAACATTTGTGATTCTTTTCATTTTAGGCAAGGGCCATATATTTGGGACGCCAACACTCTCTCGGCACTGACGGCGTCTTCTACACCTAGTTTATTTAGTGGTGTTTATTCCTACGCCCTGACCCTGCGACATGTTTGTGTTTATGAACGAGAACCGCTACATCCTCGACCATCATGATGGAATACCAAAGGTTCGTCAGGTAACTGTGAGAACATCCAGATTACTGAATTCGAGGAACGACTCAAGATGGTGCAGCTATGGTATGGCCGTAATTCATTCTGAAAGAAAAAACGTCCACTGGTGGTGCCAATGAAAACTTGAACGCCGTCGTGTACTGGACATTCTGGAAACCACTGTCTGCCACCTACAATAAGGGTTTAATTCAAACAATTTTCGGCCTGCAAGACGACAACCCCACGCCGCCGGGCCGCTGTAGTGAGAACAATTTCTTGATGCAGAGGGGGTGGAGTAGATGCATGCCTGGGATGTCTTAGGTCGAACCACCAATGACAGGGACAATGTTCCTCAAACTCTACAGGAGTTAGATCGGTTCTGACCGATGCTTGGAGACTCCCTTGCCATTACATCATAAACAACCTTGGACAGTATGCCGCGACTTCTTGACGCACTGATTCATCCCAGGGTTGCCAAACTCGATATTAGTGACTGATTGGCATTTAAAACAGTACTATTGACCATTTCGATGCATGAAACACCCAAAATGTGTTATCTGTTAAAACTGACTGATGTGAAAAATTGTAACAAAATCTCTTAAATCTGTCAAATACCCCTTTTCCTTTCAGGCTTAAGGACCCAGTTCTTAAGGGTTTAATTGTGGACTAAGTTCATGGTGTCTGTTCGGAAGAGACCTGATCAATCATTAGGTGTGCTGATATTCACAATATATATCAGAAATAACTCAAACTGTAAGAATCATTCATAAAGAGTGGTAAAAAATATTTCATTCCAACTGTTATGAGCAACGTGTATCTATAAACATTTAAAGGGATTTATTGTATAAGTCTATCGGAACATATATAATG
>JAMKCH010037622.1:0-22538 GCA_023653785.1 Ophioderma brevispina | reverse complement strand
CTACCACCACCCGAAAGAATGACGGGTGGTAAGCCTGTAGCTAGTACCTCGGGAAAAATAGTTTGCACTTTTTCCCTGCACTATTTCCCTCTAACCATTTAGTATTTGTGAATGTTCTTAAAATTGTTGAAAAATCTGAAGCCAATTTTTCAAAATTTGCTAATAAGGTCAACATTTTGATGGCAATTTTGTGTTAAAATGGGCCCAAAATCTGCATCTCTAGTATAGCTACACATGTTTTTTTGGGTTTTTTTGATAAAAACTGGTATAGATATGGGTCTTACTTGCAGACTCTTGGAGGCATGTCCCTACTTCCACACTTGAACCCCAACCTCCACTCCCCCACCCTGCCGGTACTGGTGTAAATAGAGATTAAGATTTGGTTTTGTGTTAACTTGTGCCACAGAGTTAGTCTTTAGGGATCGTGGGTTAGGGTTTATGATTATAGTTAAGAATCTAGGATTACAATTATCACACTTTTGAAACTGATACAGAAAATGATGGAATTAAAATGGTTGTATTGCAATACCTGTGTGATCTGTTGATGCAGTCAGCAGCAGCAAGGAATCATGGGTCAGGTTAAGTAGCATTGGTTAGCATGCAGGGGAGAACCAAGGATTAGCAATATAATGAGTTATGCAGGGTAAAATAAAAATAAAACCCATATATTAGTAACACAACAGCAAATGAATACCCAAGCATGGCCCATATAAATACGTAGTTGAAAATTTTCAAGCAACAATTGTTGAGATTTAGAGTATCCTTAAAAGGCAACATAAGATTTTAAATTGAAGAACTCTTCACTTAAAATATGTTAAACTTAATGATCAGCCCACAAAACTCTTAAAAACTAAAAGATGGGAGCTTTGCAATTTACTCTCTCATGGTACAAACTTTGCTTGCATATTTACAGCCCGAATGGTCTGAAGACAGAATCATGGTTTGTAGGCCTTCAGGTATTGGTCAGGATTGCTCACTTTCCCAACATGAAGTGAAACTTTATACGGAAATGTAGCATAAAATCGCAGGTTTTATCCTTCTTTCAGCTTTGAATTGACCATATCAGGGTGGGGGCATGGGTAGAATATCATATTTCACAAATAATTTAATTTTTCTTAAACTGCAATTTAATGTTCCCTTTCTTTTCATTCAAAATATTTTTGCATTTTTTCCATACTCTTTTGGGTTCCCTCTAACATATTCCATCCACCTGAAATCAGCCCCACCCTGCTACTCTGTCATTTGGATAAAAAATTACTTTATCACTCAGTTATGAACCTTACAGTTCCCGCAAATAAATTGTGGCCAGTGTGGAACACTTGGTATGCACGGCATATTTACACAGCTCTTGTAAATGAGATGCAAGCATGTACACTGTGTACCTTACGCTAAACGCTGTATGTAGGGTATGCGGTAGGTATTCTTATACATTGCCACGATTCTTTGCGGAAACTGTAGCTTGGTTCCAATTCACACACGCACATGCATCAAACAAACACGTCAAGTTCGTTGAATGAAACTACAGAACACCGCCATTACATTGTCTTGTATGAGCCGTGTAAGTGTGAGCCTTCCACGAGTGAGTGCTAGCATAGTTAACAAGCTTGTTGTCACGACTGATGTGACAACCTAATGCCTCTAGTAGGGTTGGTAAGCCTGCTTTGTCTATCACTCCCTGAAAGATGCTCACAGAGTGTTGTGTGATAGACAAATGCTTGCAAAGAAAACACCATTGGACCACATCTTTCGACAATGCGCATATATAAATGGCCCTCTGAAAAAAATTTTCTATCGCATTAACCCATGCGGGGTGGGGAGGCAGCACAAGCAAACCATGGGTTTGCCAAAAACTATACCAGCCTATTTACTTATCAGAGGTTCCCCCGAACCTCGACCGCATCCCAAGGTCCTCCAGGTCTGGGTGCCCCTGACAATGCCCATCAAAATATTTTTATTTTAGAGATATTAAAATATTCTGCTAGACTAATTGTGCGAAGCTGATACTATCACAAACAAGGATATTTTTATTACAACCCCTCCTCACCAATCCAGAGCATTTCTATCTTGCCAATTCAGTCCACCCATCGTGGCATTATCGACCATTTTTGGGGTGTGCACACGCAATGGATAATGGCATCACAGTAGACTGTATCTCATTTGAATGTCACTGCATGTAATACCCTTACTATGCTGAGCATATCCCTTCATCTTAAAGCACTGATGCAGGTACATGCCTCCCTCTATCTTATAGGCATGCAAGTTATAATGTCCAATGCTGTGAAACAAAAGGTACACTTCACACAAAACAATCAAATTGCAAAAATGTTAGAAGTCATTTTAAAACTACATAAATCTTGTGGATTTTGATCAACTCAGAAAAAAATAATCCATGAAGTGATTTCCCAGCTTTTTATATTAAAAGTTAGGACGTTCGGTAACTGGTGTACCTTAAGAGCAATATCCTTTGTAACGATTACTTTGTACTATTAAGTTTTATACAATACATGAAACATGGTGCCTCATACAATGGAGATACTTATAAAAATAACAAATTAGATGTGACCTCCTAACACTTACAGAGACAGCACACAACTATTGAGGGAATCAGCAGGAATGTGTGAGAGAGCCAACAGCGATGTCCATTCTCATTGGTAGCCAGCTTAATTACTGTGTGTACGGATGTTGTAGCTACATTTGTCTATGGCTTAGAGCCAGTGCTGGACAATACCTCCCCTAAAACAAACACCATGAAGGAATGATGTAAAGACCACTTTAATAATCCACTCAACAGTTATCAATTATGATGAAGATAGGAGAATATGAACTCTAGATGAGAAGCAAAAACAATGCCCAACGTATACTTTGATTTGGATTGCGTAGCAATTAAGAGATTAAAGTTTCCATTACTTCTGCAGTTTCCACACATTCCACTTTCAGCTCACAAATTTAAAAACACAAATTTTTTTCAAACCCAGGCATGATCCTTCTAAAACTGGAAGCGGATATCCAGGCTTTTGGCAAAATATGCTTAGCAACAAGGCATAAAAATAATAAACATCGATAACACTAGGCGTAGTGTCTTGGGGTATGTAAGCTATTCATTACTTTTGATTTTGCGCACTTGTGTTCATCGCTATAAGGGGACTTCCCTGGGCGGTCCCTGGTGTTTTCACCGTGTTGAAGCTCTGTGACGTAGGTCCTCTCCTGGCTATAATAGGTGATTCGTTGGTTTGATGAAAAACTCAGCTAATTGTTGTGACCCTAACAGACACAGGGTCCTCATGGAATTGTTGAAGGAAAAATATGGGGACAAAAAATTGTATAAAATGGATAAAACAAAAAGTGAATTGCAGCAAATAAAACAGTTTACAAGAAGAGAAAGCAAAAAATATGCGAAAGTGGCATGAAATATGAGTGGATCAATGTGCATTTCTGTTTTTTTTCTCATCCGAAGAAGCGTGCAACAATCTGGTAAACAGATTTTGAATCCTGAAAAGTGAACCACCGCGGAATGGCAGCGGCACAACACTTTGAACAAGTAAATGGAAAGATTAAGTTAGAGGGGCTGACTGACTTTTCACGATCACATGACATCCCTAATGAGTATTTTTCCTGATCGCATTTTTATCCTGGTTAAACCATCAAATTTTGCCATATTTGTCAATTAATTGTTTTCAACACTTAAGTCGACCAAGTTCAGTGATTGAGCTCTCGCTGTAAGGCGTATTAGCTGATTATAGCTTACTTAAATGACTTTTTCACTTAATGGGCCCTGTGGTGTCAGTGGGATCAGCATTCGCCTTATAAACATAAGGTTGTGTTCGATCCCTGCTGTTGCCAATGTGTGTGCACTTATTGGGCCAAGGCACTTACCTCACTTGGCTCTACACGCCGGAGTCTGAGTACTGACGATTAGTGATGGCCGATCCAGCCCAGATCGGTACGCCGATCTCCGATCATTAAATTTTGAATCGGCCCGATCAGATCCCGATTCAGATTATATTTGTAAATTGAAATCGCGCCAAAATCGCAGTGAAATTGGAATATAAGCTGCGCGGCGTATAAGCCGCAGGGCCTAAAAATCGCCGGATTAAGATTCAGACCTTAACGTATAAGCCGCGCCGCCAGATAAGCCGCACCCGCGACGGCCGACTTAGGATCGTGTATAACGGTACATAGAGAAACCAACGAATAGTCTGTGGATAGCATATTATAGTACAAGAGATGTCGCAAATGCGACTAGTTTATAAATATTTTATAATGAGATTACAATGACAGGAAAAGCAAGCACACCCAACATTCCAAAAGACAAAATGGGACAAAAAGACAAAAAGACCCCCCCCCCCCACCCACCCCCAAAAATCAAAAAACAACAAAATAATAAGAATACAAAAAATAAAATATTCCATTCAACTCTTTCGTTAAGTATTTTTTTAGGTATTGTTTTCACATGCAGTGGCTAATATTTGGTACAGCATCGAAATGTCATAATAAATATGCAGAAGAGATATATTGGTTGCGGCGCCCTTGCCTAGTCACTATATTCATGGAAGCTACGCGGCAGAAAGCGTTTACTACAAGGAAGACGGGGCCTGTTGGATTCCTACCACGGAAATAGCACGTACCGAAGGGACTACAGCCACCTGGATACGGAAACCCACTCCGGCAATACAATTATCAGCATCATCGTATTAATTAATTTTCACCAATTTCGCAAATCTGTTTTGTATAAGTTCATGTTGTTTACTTTATCTCTATATCATTTGCGTTTTTAATATAACATCCTTTATTAAGAAGGGCTAAGATTGGTGTCGAGCCCTTTGACTAGTAATAGTCGCTATCTCCATGGAAGCTACGCCTGCGGAACGCGTTTACTACCAAGGAAGAGGGGCTGTTGGATTCATGCCACGGAACTAGCACGTCCAAAGGGAATACGTCTGGATACGGAAACCACTCGGACAATACCATTATCAGCATCATTATTATTAATTCGCAAAATCAGTTTTAAGTCTGTTTGTAACTTTATTTATCTCTACAATCATTATGTTTTTATATAACATTATCCTCTATTAATATCTCAATATATCTTTTGTATTATTGAGGACTGATGCGGTACTAGATTAAAGATTGGCAGCTCTCTTCCACAGTGACAGCCTGAGTGGCGAAGACTGAAGTTTCAGATGTGACTTGCGTTGGGCAAATACTAAAAAGAAAAAAAAAAGAGAATTGGTCCACTCCCTCTTTTGCAGAAGGTAATAAATGCTGTCCAAATTCAAATCCCAATATAGAATCTGTTCTTTCATCTGTTTCTCTTTCTCACTCTTCATCATTTTCCTGGCGTCTTGTGTTGATTTACTTTAGAGAAAAAGATTATAAATGTATATATTATAAATATAACTAAATGTAATAAATATAAAGATTATCAATAAAACATAAATATATCCGTAAATATAATTAAACGGAATAAATAACAATACACTGAAAAATATAAGTAAAGTAATTACCGTGGGCCATTAATAATTACTGGACAGGAGATACGCACACACCTCTTATAAGCGCAACAAGCTCCGCGGAGGTTCGGCGCAGTCTTCGACCAATTACGCATCGCGAAAAAGTGCGATGTTATCCTGGCTCACGCCGTCCACGCTCGCGAAGTGTCGATTCTGTGCGGCAACAAATTATTAATAGGACTGTAAATATAACTGAAATAAATGTAACTGAATAAGTATAAATTGAATAAATGTTAAACTGAATTAAATATTAACTGAAATATAAATAAAACATATAAACTGAAAAGAGTAACCCAGATGAATAAAAATTTGATACGGACACACACTGGCATAATATTAAAACGTAATTAAAATTATAAGAGAAAATCGGAATACAAAACTTATTAAATAACTTATTAATAACTTAATGATAGCGATTTCGGATAGAGGACCGTAAGAAGAAAAATACAAGTTCTTAAAAGTTTTAGTGTTGAGTGGCCAATAGATGAAAAACGTGTAGATCAGTTGGCACTTCAAGTTTTTTTGTTCCAATACATGTGCAAAAAAGAAATAAAAAATTACAAAATTATTCAAAAACACATTATGTTTTAAATCATCTAACTGAAGCCTGATTTCCTTTCAATGTTAATGAAAACATATGCATTTCCCTTTGAGAAGTGGAATGCCCCAAAATACCTATTTTAGCACCCCTAAAAGAGATAATGGTCGCATATTTCTGTTACCGAGTGACCCCAGGTAACGGTCACACCTGTTAGCCATTACTCTTCCCCAACTCCGTTTTGGCTCAAAGCCCACAGGACGATGTAATATCATGTTGTGGGGCGGGCCTGGAGCGGGAGAAGCAAACATTGAAAAGTAAATCAGGCTTCAGTTAGCTGATTTATAAAACATAATGTGTTTTTGAATAAAATCATTACACTGAAAACTGATTTCTTTACACCACTGTTGATGAAACATATGCATTTTAACCACCGTTGAATGAATATTTTCAATCAAAACCAGACTAGAACACTCAGTCGGAGGTGGAAAATGATATTTAAGAGAGCAGCCATAGGATGCCGGCAAGGTAGCACCAAAAACGGCCAGAGCCCCAAACAACATGGAATCTAGATTCCTAACAGTCAGGAAGCCAATAACTCACATAGATAGTGGAGTACACCAGTGGTGAGTAAGAGGACCTCAGACTTTATAATGTGATTAAAAGACCGGGCCAAAGTTTTTTTGGAGGATTAGCCAGATCCGGATCCCGCAGAGAAAAACCCCAAGCCAAGGCATAGCGAGAGGAAGAGCTCCGACAGATACTGGAGTGCGACGTATGGCCCGGACAAATGCCCGAAGCAACCCGCGGCACAAGGCGAGAACAAGGCCTCACAGCCTTGCGAACACTGAGCTCCGGAGGGAACCAGAGAAGCCGCAAGGCACCCCGAACAGACGCGGGCAAAGAAGCCTAACCCCAAAAACAGAGGAGCGGGCCCCCTAGAAGGGGTCCGAACAGAGCACCACAGAAAACCCCGCGGAGAGAGGCCCGGGGGAGATAAAGGTTTAGAGACTGAATGAAGCCTAAAGGCCCCAGCCCCGTGGATGGGGCTGAGAGAAAAGTCCTACCCTGACCCGTAGGGAAAAGCTACAAGGAGAACGAAATCTCCGAGCTAATCCAGCCGGGAAAGGACCCGAAGAGAATAAAGGCGATTGCTACGAGCGACGCCGCACCCAAGGACGATTGGGGGCTTACGCTCAGAGACCGCCGATAGACTCAGACCCCAAGAGGGAACTAGCTTTCGGGCAGAAACGTACGCCTTGCAGGGTCAATGGAACGAACCAACGCACCGAAGGACGAACCGACACCTTGTCTGTGAGGCTGAAGCTAGTTGACCGGAAAATCCAGACAGCGGATGATCGGAAACAGCCACAAGCCTCAAAATAAGCGAAAAGTCCCACCCCAGGCTGTCACATTCTGAGGTGGAGGGACTAGTCAGGCCTCGACTCGGGGGTAGACAGAACCCCCGAGGAAAGAACGAGGCAGACCTCCGCAATACCGGGAGCCTCGGCACCAAACCGGGCAAACCGAAAGCAGTCAAAGGCTATAATTAATGATACTAGCACCTCCCCAGATCGGGCCAGGTCAGGCCTGGCCCGAATGGTAGACAAAGTGGGTAAACCACCGAGAATCTACTAGAGGGAGAACCCAGGGTTAGCTCCGCAGGAACACTAGTCGAGCCTCGAGAGGCGCCCCGAGCCGAGAGCTCACTAACTGCTCGGGAAAGCCCGAGCAGAAGTCTCACCAGTGGCGACTGCAGCATGAAGCAGGGCAAAGTCGTAAAAGGACAGAAAATCCAAACATGAGGAACTTCTTGGCGGAACGACGATTCGGTACGCTGAGGCAAACAAGTAGCGCGTGGCCCGCCTCCCGGCTACTGGCATAATATGCCCCCGCTAAGAGGTCCGCGGGCAGCAAGCGGCTTCGACACAATACCCGCGATTAGAAGAAGTAAGGGAGCCACGGAAAGTGCTACCCGAACGGGTGAGATACCGATTACGGATCACCAAAGCCTCGAGAAAAGGGCTTAACCACTCGTCAACCAACTCCGAGACGCCAAGACCTGTAAGAATGACTCACAACGGTGGTTTACGCCCCAGAGGCATTTTCCCCCACCCGGGAGCGAGAATCTCCCAACCGACTTTTAAAGTTCAGGTCCCTTTGACCGACTAGGATAGAGGGTATAAAAATCCCCAGTCGGAAGTGGGCAGACCCCCATTTAAAGGGCTCCCAGGGTTGGCGGCGTAAGTGAGCGGGGAGCCAGAGCAACTGAAGTGCCCCCAGGACCCCGGGGGTAACTAAGGGAGAAAAGCACAAGATCCATTCGCAAGGCACGGCGGGAAGACACGCCAAGCCAACTGCCAAGAACCACTGAGAAAGCCACCTGTGAAGGCGAGTTTGGAACCCACCGAACTAGGGAATACCCCGTCGCGGGGATTCCCACTAGGCAGCACAGTTGCGACAGAAGGCGTGGCAAGAAAAGCCCGCAAGTGAAGAGATCAAAAAACGGGAGCCTGAAAACCGCTTGGAGGGGATGGGGGGGGGAACCCCCCTAAGACAGCCCCGACGAATCGGGAGCACCACCCTGCGTTAGGCCCCGGACGAGCCCAACGCTAGGCCCGGACGAGCCCAACGCCGGGCCCGGAACAGGCCCGACCGCGCTAAGAACGTACGACGAGCCCCAAGAGGGGCGGCATCTTCGAGCCGACCCAAAAACCCGTGTCCATGTCCCCCCGAGGGAGACAGCGGCCCAGGGTAGCCTGGAGCCAAAGGAATGTGCGAAAACTGTCAAAGACAGACCTGACTCCCGAACAAACGGGAGGAGGGATCCACGGTCAAGACACCGAACCAACAGTAGGCGGAGTCCAGGCGTAGTCGAAAGACCTCAAGGCTGGAGTTAGTAGCCTGGAGCAAGGGTAATAAGGTTAGGAACAGGAGACAAACAACCAGCGCACAGGACGAACAGAGCCCAGAGGGGGGAGGGCATCCACCTGGGTGGGAGCCACGCCCCAATGAGGGAATCCGAGCATCAGCGTCAAGACGGAATGACCAAAGCCAGAGACCGGCCAGAGCAGGTTAGGCCCAGAGGGCACCAGCTGGCATGTAGGCCGAGGTCGCGCGCCCGCACAAAAGTGAGGATAGAGGGCAAGGAAGAACAGCCAAGGTGCAATGATCAAGGTCCCCCATACGGGGTGTAGGCCAAGGGAGAAGGACATAGAGCCCCTACCCCAGGCATGAGCCGGGACCAGGGACGCCCTGGTGGGGCCACGCTAGACCAGCATAGGCATAGGCCTCAAAAAACCCCGAAGGGGGCCAAGGTAATACACCAGCAGCAGAAGCATCAGCCCTAGGACAGGGCCCGACAAGGCCCGGCCAAGCTGAGTGGGAAGAACCAGGGCCAGCTACCCCGAATGGAGATGAGGGTCTAAGTCGAGAAGCAAAGCCAAGACGATGAATGAAAAGCCCCAAGGCCTAAGCCAAGGCGAAAGTCAAAAGACCGCCAAGGATATAGGCACAACGACCCCTCACAAGGAAGTCAGGGGCTAAAGGCCAAAAGACCAGCATCAAAGCCAAGGCTAGAAGCACGGCCTAGACCTCAAGGGGGAACAGAGACTAACTCCAGACGCCAACTGTCACTAGGCCCGACTCGTAAGGGGCGCTAGGCCCCGCTGATCCCCAGGAGGGGAGCAGTGAACGCTGGATCATAGCCAGAGTCCAAGCTCCCGAGGGAGACAGCGGACCAGGTAGGTACAGTAAGCCTATCAGCCAGAGCCTAAGAGCCAGGACAGCCAAGGCCTAGATGGCCCAGCGCCTAACTGGCAGAGAAGAGGCCTCGTCACCGATGGTGCACACGGAATGGACCCGGACTAGCCACACGAAGGAGCTAGGCTACGGGGCAGCAACAGCAACAGTCAGCGCCAGCGAAGGAAGCGACGGAAGCGCCGGCGACCCCAGAGCTGAAAGCCCAGGGAGCCGGGAGCCGAGTGGAGTGCATAAAGGCTTAAGGTCCGGATCTCGACGAAAAGCTGCAAGCTTATAGCACGGCAGGATGCGGCCCACACCCAGGCCAAGGCGGGCTAGGTTAGCCAACGGCAGGGCAGGAGCACCCCAGTAGGGGACCCTGCATGCCGAAGATAGAGCAACGTCAGAGAATGACGTGGTAACCCAAGGACTACACAAGGCTGAGCGGGCTTCCACACCAAAGGAAGGCGACATGGCCAAAAGGCCAGGAGGTAAGCCCACCCACCACAAGCTAGGCCGCCCAGTAGGGGAGCCCCGGGCCCAACAAAGAGCAGATCAGACTTGAGTAGACCCAGGAGAACCACCGAGACCTACAACATCCCTGAAGGGATGCCCGAGAGCCAACGCGGCGCGACATCCCCTCAAGGGAGAAGGTCGCGGCGCGCCGAGAGGTGAAGTCAAAACACCAGCGAAGGTGACCAAACAACACCCGAGCAGTAGCACCCCGTAAGAGGAGGACCAATGCTGTGGCTAACCCGGAAATCCACGCCAACATGACGGCGGATATGAAATCACGGCCACCGGAAGTCAACGCCGATGACGGCGGATAAACGCCCACCATGCAGACGCCGGGCACGCCTGAAAGGGAATGTCTGCAGCCTGCACTGAGCCCCCCATGGAGGCAGCCCCGAAGGTCTACCATGGGGCGCGAAACGGAGGAAACACAACGGGGCGTACCGTAACAGCGGAACGTAGCGGAACTAGCGCTGGCCGAGCTGCACCAGTAACCGCACACGGAACCCGCGTGAGCGGGGGCCAACCCGGCGAAGCGATGCGAGCCCCACTCGCCGTGAAGGCCCGGTGAAGCAGGCAGCACGAGCCAGATTACCCCGAGGGGATAGCAGGGCTAGCCATGCGGGGCTTGTTGCCGTACGGAAAAAACCACGGGGTGTGCCGTAAAGGCAGAACCGTAGCGGGAAATAGCGCTGGCACGAGCGCGCACAAGTAACCGCACACGGAACCCGCGTGAGCGGGGGTCAACCCGCGAAGCGCTGCGCGCCCCACCTATGCCCTGAAGGCTGGTGATGAAGCAAAGCAGGCACAACCAAGAGTAACCCAGCGGGGCTAGCAGGCTAGCAAGAGGGGTGTGCCGTCAACGCTGAACCCTAAGCGGAAACTAGCGCTGGACGAACGCACCAGAGTAACCGGGCACGGTACCCCGCGTGAGGGGGGCCAACCTGGCGAACAGCGCCGCGGCCCCACCTAGCCGCGAAGGCCTGGTGGAAGCATGCAGCACGAGCCAGATGACACCACGTGGCTGCAGGGTGAGCCATGCGGGGAGAAGCGAGCATAATAGACACAAGCGGAGCACGAAGAGTGTCGGAGCCGAGGAAACCAACTAAGGGTGGGACGAATCAAGCCCCGAGACGGGATCCACGGCAGCGCGGTCGCTGAGTCCGAGAACTCCTAAACCACGAGCGCCGGGTGTCGGTAGGTTACTCGCGATGGATCGGCCCGAGGAAAGGAAAAAACCCGGGCAACACAATAGCCAACACACCGCTACCGGACGGACTGCAGCCGCCTAATCCCACAGGGCAACAGGGCAGAGCAGACCACGCCAGCCTGCAACGATAAAGCAAACGAGCTAAATCAGGCGAGCCCAGACGCCCGGCAGCGTACTAGTCAGTCAAGCCCCCCCGCGAAGGAGGCTGGCCGACTAGCACGCAGGAGCAACCGCACAGAGGCTTGCCTATTACCGGGATGCTGCAAGCCGCCAAAATCCCATATTGGAAAAAGGCGAGCAGACTGCGCTAGCCTGCAACGGAGAAGAGAAGCCCCTAGGCTAGTCCAGGCGAGCCAGCGGCCGGTTTTCGCGAGTAGTTAGTAGACGGGCGGCGAAACTACCGAGGGAGAAACGCCATACTAACACGCCATGAAGTAGCCGCCGAAAGCTACAACATCTTTAGGTGACTCCCAAAGCGCGGGGCCGCCTTGGAAGAATCTCGGACCGGAGCCCGAAAAACCACACCTCCCCTTTCCCTTAGCGAAACATAAACAGGGAAACGGGTTCAATGGCCGAAACCATTGGAAAACGAAGAAAGGCACCGCAAAAGACAAGGCACCAAACGGAGCGACAGCGGAAGCAAAGACCCGTACATGAACGCACGGAAAAAGAGGGTCGCAGGGGCGAAGGTCTGGGTTGATGAAGCGAGCCAAAAAGGGGGGGGCGCGCGTTGTCGGAACGAAAACGAGCGATGTTGAAAAACAAATGCGTGCCGCGGTAAGAACCGGACCGACCCAACCGAGACCAAAGATACGTCGGGTACAAAGTCACACACGGTAAAGAATTTTCCAAAGTAGTTTTATATATTGTATTACCATACAACAAGCATAAGAAAAAATAATAAACACAACTCACCCAAAAGAAACTGTGTTATTGATAGTATGGCAACTACAAGACCAGAAACAGGCTCACAAAAAAGCAAAGAATCAAAACACGCAACACTGTGCGGCCATGGCTGACCTTTGTTACCTGCTTTTCCCGCTCTACACAGATCCCATGACCGCATCGGCGGCAAAAAACGGATACATAATAAGAGCTCGCCGACGGTGTAAAAGTCGCTGGTCTATTCAGTCCAATCGAGCGTTTAATACATATATAATCCAGTACATATCCAGATGTTAGGGTATAGTAGTAGGAGTTTTCCGTATGAGACGACAAATAGTCCAGTATCAAAATATCAGTTAATTTTGGTGCCTTCATGACAGAGATGCGGTAACACGCGTACGTTTTGGTCAGGCTGCCAAACGGAATTGAGGAAGAGTAATGGCTAAACAGGGTGGGACCTGGGGTCACTGGTTGAGACCATGTTTATCTGTTAGGGGTTGCCTTTTTTTTAAAATAGGTATTTTGGGGGCATTCCACTTCTCAGAAGGGGAATGCATATTCAGTAAACATTGGTGTAAAAGGAAATACAGTTCAGTGTATGCATTTTCTTTCGTTAGAAACTTGAGCCGGCAAGATGTTTACTTAATAATAATTTTAGGAGAGAGAAAAACAAAAAAAGTATCATAGATTGGAAGGGATTAGTCAAAAAAACAAAGATCACCTGGACTATACCTCGTCTCTGGTTCTCCAATCCAAGCATGGACCGGCCGGACGTTGCTTAACTCCTTGATCGCCGCTGATAAGACTATGGTACAACGAACTCAACTTCACTTTCTCGTCGCCAAAACTAATACTTAACCCTGTATATGTGTTTACAAAAAAAAATAGAGGAAGAGGACAAAGATACGATAAACAGGATAATTAATTACATGAACATATATGATGAATTACGTATGAGGAAACACACCTGGATTCTTCTTTTCAGCCATACGATGGAGGCAATGACTTACTTGTACGAATGCTCTTTCGTCGTAGCTGTGATGATTTTCCATGTATTTGGGGTCTTCACCCGCAGGAAAACCTCCGTTTCAGAAGTATTGTTTAAATACGCAAAAGTAATAGAAATTTATATACAGTGACAAACATACCAATTATCTACAGTGTTCAACAACAGGAGTCTTGCGGTAAATGATGCAGCGCATTCATAATGAATAATTATAGTCACAAAGAAAAATATAATGGTAACTTTAAAAATCTGTTGTATTTTAGTAAACTTTGGCTTTTTATTGTCATTTGGGAGATCGGTGAGGTAAATCGGTAGCTGATGACTTTTCTCCCGATCCCGATTAAAAGCCGATTCGGCCAAAATCGGGCAGATTTTCCGATCTGGCCGATCAAGATCGGCCACCACTACTGAACTATGGCTGGGAATGTAAAATAGAAAGACGTGCAGGAGGGTGGTGAACCCCTACAGGAACATTATATTTGAGGCTGGCCCAAATGGGCCAAGACAGAGGGGTTTCTCTCTCAAAACAAAAACAAAAAAAAAGGGAGCAACATACCCCTTCTCTCATACATCTGAACAGTATTGTGTATGTCAGGGCGGGTACATTTCCAGGCATCATACTGTTTGGTCTCTGTTCTTCCTGGACAGCACTAAATACCGCAATCTCCTAGAGCTGGCCAACAGTGGCTTGTTTTAAGTTTGGCATACGTGTACTATCCCTGATGACTTCTGACAGTAACATGAAGACCTACAAATGATCATAATACTTTGTTTGGATATTATAAATATGACTTGTGCATATTGTTACAATGAAAATTTTACACAATTCTAATGCTGGAGGCCGGGGGGTTGAGAGGAAATAATCAACTTCAATTTATTTAGATGTGTGAAAAAATTGATGTTAAAAAAAAATATATCAATATGTGAAAACGACAAAAGAGCAATTTCAATGTGTAAATAACAAATATGTCATGCAAAGATGTCATTATGTGATGCAGTCGCACAAATACCCTGACCTGCCCTGACCTGATTGCGAATGAGTGTTCTGGGGAATTACCAAGACAGTTATAAACTAACAGTTTTGAGCTATACTGATCTTTTACGACTTTTCAGTCATGATACACAAAATTTTTAACCAAGTGTCATTTCTGATGGCAAAACTTGTGGAGGGCACATGTGGTCCAGTGGATATGACTGCCGACTCATGGTCCAAAGGTTGTGGGTTCGAGCCCCGCTGTGGCCAATGTGTTGTGCACTTGGGCAAGGCACTTTACCTCACTGCTTCGTCGACCCAAGCGATATTCGGGTAGCTGTTATGGGGAATACTACAATTAAGTTGCTGATTAGGATTGTGCGCTTGGCAGTGCCGGCCTAGATGAAGCGAAATGATTGTGACGATTTCCTGACGGCAGCGTAATAATAATAGGCACAGCGCTGTGATCTAGATGAAATGGCGCTTTATAAAAGCCCATATATTATTATATTATTATTAATTCTTATTAATACCAGTTGATATTCCAAATCGTATGTGCATGGCTACTGGGCGCCGGAATATGATGGCTGGATCTGGTAAGGAGGCGGAATGCCAGACTACAATTGTGATGGCGCTGTTCAAGTGCATTTATCTCAACTAAATTACTTCAAAAAAGGCAGTTTAAATTTTCACATTAATTGAAGACCTTCATGCAAGCAAATGTCAAAAAATATTGTGACAGGGAGTGGAAATAAAAGCGTGAATCGTGGCATATTTACGTGGTATTTAAATGGGAGAGTTATTTAGTGGTGTGCCCCTATAATGCAGAGCTACGACAAGCTGCCAATACATTTTATACTATTAAAATGAGTTAATTAAAAAAAAAAAAGGGCGCACAACACTAATCACTCCACGTTTGGTGTAAATCGCCCCACAAGTTCAACACCAAACCAATTCACCAAACTCTTTATGTTTTTCGTCTTTTATGCTATACACACATTAAAGGGGGGTTGCCCAATTAAATGCCTTCTTAAGTTTTCATCTTGATAGAAAAACCCTATCTGTAAAGTTTCGGGCGATATTTCAATCAGTTTTGATGTGGGAGCTAGAAACAAAATGGAGTACATTTTTGCTCAAACTTGCCAAAACATTCTTTTGCCCTAGGATTTCACAGGGTGAATGAGAAAAATAGAGGAGCTTTCTTCTGGTGTTCTGGGGACGAGGTATTAGCGATTGGACCGTGGGGGGGGGGGGGGGGGGCCTTTAAAATATTGAAACGTAACTCGTAAGATGTTACAATACACCTTTCAAAACTGAAATTTATCATTGGGATGTATATGTTTTAAAATTAATTTCTTCATGTTTAAATTACAGGATAACTACAAGTCGATGACCTGAAGGTCCCGATGTCTGAGGACATAACTCCTTTTGGTATGGTTTGCAGAATATTAATGGCAGTACACAGGAACGATAATGCTGAATCTAAGGATCTTCCCTCCGCTATTTACACTTTCAGCCAAGAAGCGCATCAGGCTTTCGCCAAGCAGCATGACCCCTTAGTCGAAAGAAAGAAGCTCTGATGATCAGAGACGAGGGGTGTTGTGCTAAGCTATTGGTCAACTCGCTCGCCTCAGTTTGGTTTTGCATGTTCTTGAACAAGCTTTCAGCATTGCCGAAGATAACTCGGATGTAGGAGAGTTGGACGTCACCCAATGGGATTTTGAGATAGACGAAAGCTGTTGCCAAAAGGCGGCTGCCATCATAGGATATCTTGTTGACTTGACCAAAAATTCCTGCTTTTGCCAAGAGAAGTGTAATAACGACCCACCAATCCAAGTTAATGATCCACAAGATAAATTTGTAATTGATGAGGGATTAAAAATTAAGAAAACTCTTGAGTATGAGGGCGGTAAAAAGGGATCAAAGGGCAAGATCTCTGCAAGTGAAGCAGTACAAGCTCGACTTTTCACTTCCCCTAAAAGAACAGGAAGGCAGAGAATACTGCTGGCAATGCAGTGCCTTACCTTGAGAGGCTTTCTGAAATTGGATTCGGGAACATGGAGGAAGAAAAGAAATTTGGCTGAAAGACAAAGGTTTTCCGTTAAAAGAAAAATGGGATGACCTTCATCCTGAACAGTAGAGAAAGTAATGTATAAGTTGCTTTTTGAAGAAAAGAAGTAGTATGTTTATGTCATTTGGGCCATGGCCCTTTAAAATATTGAAAAGCTTGATTTGTAAGATGTTACAATACACCTTTCAAAACTGAAATTATTCATTGGGATGGTATATGTTTTAAAATTAATTTCTTCATGTTTAAATTACAGGATAACTACAAATTTGATGACCTGAAGGTCCCGATGTCTGAGGACATAACTCCTTTTGGTATGGTTTGCAGAATATTAATAGCAGTACACAGGAACGATAATGCTGAATCTAAGGATCTTCCCTCCGCTATTTACACTTTCAGCAAGAAGAAGAGCATCAGGCTTTCGCCGAGCAGCATGACCCCTTAGTCGAAAGAAAGAAGCTCTGATGATCAGAGACGAGGGGTGTTGTGCTAAGCTATTGGTCAACTCGCTCGCCTCAGTTTGGTTTTGCATGTTCTTGAACAAGCTTTCAGCATTGCCGAAGATAACTCGGATGTAGGAGAGTTGGACGTCACCCAATGGGATTTTGAGATAGACGAAAGCTGTTGCCAAAAGGCGGCTGCCAAATAAGGATATCTTGTTGACTTGACCAAAAATTCCTGCTTTTGCCAAGAGAAGTGTAATAACGACCCACCAATCCAAGTTAATGATCCACAAGATAAATTTGTAATTGATGAGGGATTAAAAATTAAGAAAACTCTTGAGTATGAGGGCGGTAAAAAGGGATCAAAGGGCAAGATCTCTGCAAGTGAAGCAGTACAAGCTCGACTTTTCACTTCCCCTAAAAGAACAGGAAGGCAGAGAATACTGCTGGCAATGCAGTGCCTTACCTTGAGAGGCTTTCTGAAATTGGATTCGGGAACATGGAGGAAGAAAAGAAATTTGGCTGAAAGACAAAGGTTTTCCTTAAAGAAAATGGGATGACCTTCATCCTGAACAGTAGAGAAAGTAATGTATAAGTTGCTTTTTGAAGAAAAGAAGTAGTATGTTTATGTCATTTGGGCCATGGCCCTTTAAAAGATGAAAAAGCTGGATTTTTGTAAGATGTTACAATACACCTTTCAAAACTGAAATTATTCATTGGGATGGTATATGTTTTAAAATTAATTTCTTCATGTTTAAATTACAGGATAACTACAAATTTGATGACCTGAAGGTCCCGATGCCTGAGGACATAGTCCCTTTTGGTATGGTTTGCAGAATATTAATAGCAGTACACAGGAACGATAATGCTGAATCTAAGGATCTTCCCTCCGCTATTTACACTTTCAGCCAAGAAGCGCATCAGGCTTTCGCCGAGCAGCATGACCCCTTAGTCGAAAGAAAGAAGCTCTGATTTTATTAACAGCACCTAATAGCGACTCACATGCCTTCTTTTGTGATCTTACTTAGATTAAAGAGTGTTTAGGTCCTACCTCAGTGAGTTGTACTTCTTCAGGTAGATCTAGTATGTTGAGAGCCGTAAGGCCAATCACACGGCAGCATTTACACCGACTGGGAAGATAAACACAATGTTGAATGGATTTAATGCACACACAGCCACAACAAAGGCATTGGTAACCATATTTGACACATGAACAATCAAAACTCAGGGAGTAGAGTGCTGATAAAACATTCATTACAATAGAATTTTCATTATTTATTGTTATGACATTTGCATTACAGGGTGAGACTTTTCTGTATATTCCATTGATACAAAATACCAATATTTATTTATTTAAAAGACATTGATAACCAATTTGTATGATACTGTCACTGTTAAAAATTTTCTATTTTAAAAACTTTTTAGACAAATGTCAAAGAAAGTCAAGTCTGCTGATTTCTTTAAAATATTTCAAATTGTTTAAAATACTTACACTTCCAAGGCTTGTGTGCTTTTAATACAGGATGTCAATGATGTAAGCTATAAAACAATTTTAAAGAAATGATATTTTAATTAGGTACAACAATTCAATCTCATATCACTTTTACTCTACTATATTTCAACATTACAATGATCATAATCATTACATATTTACTCTGGAAATGCAACATATGCTAATTAAAATGTTATTATACTTTCAACAATTCAATAATACTTCATCTTCTGTGGCTGCATAGTAACAAAGTAAGAAAAAACAAATGAAGCAATTGTAATTAATACATCGTCCTTCTTATTACGTCAAAGTGACAGTATTTTAAATCCACTGCACGTTTCACTGAGACCGGGGTTCCGTAGTTGGGCTTGTGTAGAAAACACATTTTTCAGTATAATTTTTGATTTGGCCACTTAATCAGTTGTTTTTACCTATTCAAACACAAGAAATTCACAAAAGCAAATCTGGTAGAAATTTGAGTTGCCTGCAATAAGTAGTTTTCAAGATATGAGACTTTTTAAGAGGTGAAATGTTCCACTTTGTGATGGACACAATTTTCCCATTTTTGTCCATCAAATGTAATATTCGCCTGAAAAACAGTATTTTGTTTGTAAAAATTTATCTGAAAACCGTATAGTTGAAAACTGTCCTTATATGAATAGTGACCTAAAATACATAATCATATCTATCAAAAAATCAAATCCTCTCACAAAAAGTAGGTAAAAAATCATCATGTTTGTTGTGAATGTTACTTTTGATGGACATATGTGTCCATCAAAATTTGTAACGTTTGCAGTATGCAAACAGGATTTTAGTTAAAAATTACATTTCTTTGCCCAAATTTACTTTTGAGTGTGTCTTGGCTCAGAACTTTCCAATTAAAACTTGTTAAAATCCCCCAAAATTACATCTGATACTGAATTACACATTTTTAATGTAAAATCGGGAAGATTTGGTCCCCTCTATCGTAAAACATGCCACCTCAAAGATCCAACTCAAGATAGCAGCATATATTTTTCTATTTCTACACAGCACGATTCCTACTCACGGTGTACCCAGAGCTTAGGCTACTCGATGGGTACTATTAGCTCTAATCCAAGGGTACCCCCTTGATGCACGATTGATGCCGTAGCGTACAATTTAAGTACTAGTGAAGTACACAAGTCACAGGGTGCATGGTAACAGCGTATGTTATTTACTTAGCAGTACCCATCCGATAGTGTACTCTGCAGTTTGCCTGCTAGGTGACGACATGTACCCATATGCCACCAGTAGTGGAGTACCTCTGCAGCTACTTCCACTGGAGTACCTTCACAGGTACTCACCTACCAGCTACCTAGTAGACGCACATTGGACCATAGAGGGCGCCAAACATCCATTGTTTTACTACTTTCTGATCATTTTCAGCTTAGTAACATCTATATTTTGAATGAGCATCACCCCAACCCCTATATATGACATTTTGTGTAAAACATAACCTATGTGACCAAACTGTTAAATAATGGTAAATTACTAAATAATCACCAAAGGCTCAAGCTCCCTTTGCATGGAGTACCCATGCAGTTACTCCCGCATGGGATGGTGTGACTAGTGGTCAGCTACTGTGTGTGTACTAAGGTGGATGATTACCCCCCCTTTTGTGGCCGGCCGATGTTGTACATGCGGGTGGTACTTCGTGGCTACTTAACATCACTTCAAAGGTACTCCCATGAAGAATTGGTTGTGTAAATCATGATTTAAGTGGGCCATTAAAAAAGTTTAGCAGATGTTATTAAAATGGGACATTAAAACGTTATCTAATCAATTTTTGGGTAAGATCTCAAGTAAGAAACGCACATCAGATTTTAAGCACATTTATATTTAAAATTGAAAACAATATGTGACAGATCTCCAATACATGATAAACTTCTATAATTACAGTTACTTTGCAACAGGGCTGTTCCTACAGCTGGACTGCTACCCACACTGGCTAGTAATTCAACACCTTAGCTTGCTTCTCTGACTGGCTGCCGACTTGTCGGCCATTTTGGATATCGCATCGCAATATTATCCAGATTGATGTAATATCGCTTTTTCTGGCATAGATCCAGCCTTTGTCTTCATTGTGAGCTGGGAAGGGAATACTCTTGCTTCATACTTCATGGAAGTAGGCTTCTGGATCGGTTAAAAGAATGAATTCTTAGACTTTATGGTATTTTTCCCCCACATTTTAAAAGCTAATCAAAGATTACGTTGCCAAAATTATCTGATTATGTAACAGGTTGGGCAGGATATATGGTGCACTCTAATATATGTCCATTTGAGTCCCTACTTGGACCTTTTCATCATTCATCCCCAACACTTCAACACAAGTATGTTTACACCTATACCAGTGGAAGTTGATTGAAATACAATACATTTTATATCATTGCTGCATCAAGAGCCCGAAAAACCCTTATTTTTCGAGTAACCGTTGACTAATTGAACACAGTGCACAATATCAATGAAGCTTTAAATCTCAGGAATCCGAAACTGCGTGATGCAAAAAATATAAACGTGTACAAGTTGAGTTATGAGGGGAAAGGACCCCCTACAAAATCACAAAAAGAAATTGGCACTGGTAGATGCATCTCTATAGATACATATTCCAATGCTTTGCTGTTATAAGCATGTGTTTGGATATGCACTTGTCAAGTTTATTTGGGGTTGGTGTAGCCGCCATTTATTATCAAATAATTCTAAATTAATGTAGATCCCATGGGGGGGGGGGTCCATCGAAATTAGATAAATCCATATAATTCATAGTGAGGCGGCTACAGCCCTGACTTCTTTTTCTCCCAGGATTAGAATGCTTACTAATATTGATTCAAGTGACCTCAGAGTCTCCCATTCATCATGGGTCGATAACCTCTGCCCAAATTAAGAAAAAACAAATGATCCATTATCTGGGGGTGGGGGTAGAGTAGGCATCAAAGTTGGGGTGGGGTTATGGAGTGAAACTGTCTGTGCAACGTTTTGAATAGAATAAATTATATCATCATATCCATCTTCGATTAATATTTTTCTCTCATATTGATTTACTTACGTGCAGTAGGTACAAGGACGGGGGTGGGTGGGGGGGGCATGTTTGCCACCCCAGATATCTTTGACCGGGAGAAAGAGCTTGAAACTCTTGATACATCAACTTATTTGTTTTGGCTGCCTACCAGGAAAGTTTCACTTTCCAACCAGGAAAATCTGCCTTAAACCCACCTCCAACCTGGGCAATCTGCCTCAAAACGGGAAATTGTCCCTTTTTGACAAGTGGACCCTGTTCCCCTACTATGTCCAGGGGAGGGGGCGTTTCTTGGGCGATTGTAATCACTTGTGAAAACAAGATTTTTAACTCTAATTGTTTGTAATTCGTCGCTTAGGATAGACATAGTGGCGTATGAAGCATTTTTAGGCAAAATGAGATAAATGGATTTTCATTATCTAGGACAAAGGTCTCATTCTGACGAAGTTTCAGACATATTCTGTTTACTTAATTAGTTATTCCACTAATTTAGGGGCGTATCAGCAAAACCCCTCAACTACAAATAGAACATACAGACGTATGATGATACGCCTTTATGTCTATACACGTTTCTTACAACGGATACCCTATTCTATGCCGGCTTCCTATTTGCGTATCATCATACGCCTTTATGTATATACAATGATATTCCCTGAACAATGTAACAGTTTGTATATCTAGAATGTCGTATGCACATTGTTCAATCAGAAAAATACCGAAGAGATAGAACTCATTGACCTATTTTTAGTATTTAGTGTTCATTTTGTATTTAATATAGGGACTTTAACAGGGCCGGAGCCGGGGCCTGCGATGTACCCCCCCAATCTCCAAAATTTCTAAAAAGGTCCACAAAATGATGTGTGCGAGCGAAGCGAGGTAGGAAAAAATAGGGGGTTTCGCTTTTTTTGGTCACAAAATGCAATCTTTGGGCAAACGGTCCACTTTTGCCAATTTACACCCCTCTATTGTGAAAGTGTCCCCTTTTTGGGAAAAAATGTCTAACTTTTGGAAAATCCGCACCCCATACAAACTCCTGGTCGGGCCGGACTTTATATGACTTAATATGACTATTCAAATATTACAAACGTGTTGAGAAAGTTTAAAAGCATCAGACCAAGAGAAAGA
>JAMKCH010037621.1:0-13780 GCA_023653785.1 Ophioderma brevispina | reverse complement strand
TGTGATAACCATCTACACCACGAGTCCCACACAGCTGAGAAACAACTTTGAGGTATATAGCTATGTTGCTATATAGGTGGCGCCGATACAGTATATTAACAGAACGATATGGTGTAGAAACTCGACTGGACCCATCACATGCCGTGTGGCGCAATTGATTAGCGAATCCGATATCTAAACGGAAGGTTGATGTTGAGTCAATCTCAGCAATTCATTTTGCGATTAAAATGCTACATCCGCGCTGTCATCAATTTCTTAATATTTGTATTTATTTTTCATGGCAGTAATTCACAAGAGGGTAAGCCAGCTGCAATTTCTCAAATATGTTTATAAGTATTTCGAGTTGCTTGTGTATAGAATGCGTGATCACCTCGTGAATATGGACGGCATTACGCATTCGAAACGCTTATGGTGTAGAAAATAGAATTGCCAATCAACAATGCCGTGGTGGCACAATTGATTAGCGCATCGCGATCTAAAACGGAAGGTGTGGGTTCGAGTCCCATCACAGCAAGTTCTTTTTGCGATTAAGAATGCTACGTCCGCGTGTGCATCAATTTCTTTCACTATATCATTATAAATGACTCATATACAAAAGTCAAGAACTTTAGAGTATTTCATCTTGATGATACTGTACATTTATTTGCACCAATATGTCACAAATAACAATAAGAAACGCTCTTAGTAGCATACCGCTTTTCTTTAAAACTTTTCTTATTGCTAATGTTTTTGATTAAAAAAACATACCAGAGTTGGGTGGATATCCATGAATTGTTTTTGGATGTAGTCTGTAGGGACTCTGTGAAGCTCTTGGAGCAAGGGATACAGCTTACACGGTGAGGCAACTCTAGACAGAGAAAGTGAAGTTGTTTTGATCCACAGGGGCACTCTACGCAAAAGGTGACTCTATACCTCTAGCCCTGTTCGCTTCAAATCACCAACTACATTCTTCCAGAAACTCCGTCACCATTTGGAAAAGAAGTGCAGATCATTGTGTTCATTCTCACTTTTGCAGATTGGAATTGTAGGCAGGCTAGATGCATGCGCGAGGCGTGTAATAAGCCCTTTCGAGTCCAGAAATCGCATGCGCAGTCGGGTCTGGTGGCCAAGTGGAATTGGCTTCCGGGTCCGGATGAGTATCGGAAAGTGCATTGACCAGGTCAGAGCAGACTACCTGTGTTAGCGAATAATCGATTTGAGCAAAGATGCAACGTAAACCCATCCATCAATATTTCCCCGCACAAGCTACAAGTGTTCTTCACCATTACAGTGAGTGGACATAGTGCTATGATGCATGGAAGGACAATATTACCCGTGAAGGGAATGCCATTCAAGTTGTGCAGGAATCGCCGCGCAAGGAACAGTGGGTTAAAATGCAGCCAAAAAGATCGACATCGCAGTTAAGATTGAAAAAGGCCTATTGGAGTGGAAGTACACGCATCGTGTATGGCATCCAACCTCAACATTATTTATCAGAATGCACACGAGGCTTAGGATACCGTTTCAATTTACAGACGATGTAGCATACAGCAATTTATCAAACAAGAGTGATTTCTTCATGATACCTTAGTGATTCAGAGCAAATTCAAAGTTTAACATGACCATTACACCATATTGAGTTTTTTGCAATTATGCAAGCATTGTAACGCTAGACCTATTCGCGTACCTAGGGCATCTACCGTCTAAAGCCTTTCGTCTATACCTTATAGAAGCAGATTATCACTTAAATTCTTTAAAACTACGGGTATTTCATCCCCCCGGACAAATTAACTATCTTCTTGTCATAATCAATTGCAAATACAGTGGCGATATGTCCATGGAAATTGAGACAAGGCTATCAGTTTTCAACCATCCAATTGGGAATACACAGTGATGATCAGCGTATCAGAAGTAATTCCGTGGCGAAGGCATTTGCATTGACAAATTGCTACCTCAGAAAATTGCTATTAAAATTAATACAGTCCTCTATGACCATAATGTATTATAAATTTAAACGATAAAGCTTTAGGTGACAATGTACATTCCAAAGTGATTTACCCCCCCCCCTAAGGTGCATTGCATGTGTATTATTGCAACAGGTAATTAAAGATGAATCGGGGATTTCGAAATACTACTATTTTGGTGTAATAATTCAAAATAGTCAATTTGAACTAAAGATAGTAAATTCCAAAATTTGAGATGAATCTTGATATTCGTTTCGATGCAGTAAAACATTTTTGTAAAGTATTACGTGCCATAGGATAACCGTCTATAAACAAAAAGTTCCGGATTGGAATTTTATAAAAAAATGTGATTTTTTATATGAAGAACTCTATGTGAGCCTTAGCTATTTCAACAGTATAGAAATGGAAGCATTAGGTATATGCAAATAAAAACACGATTTCTTTGAAAATGGGGGCCCTCATCTGGAAATCTCTGAGTAAGCACTAAGAGAGCAAGGGATGTCATACGAACTTAAAGGCAATGCCAGGCTCATATATTGCGCTTCAAACATATTATAATACATTTGTTTGCAAATGAATGTCTTCAGTCAGAAAAATGACACTTATTATTGATATCAAAGCAAAACCGTTTAATAATATCTTACGTGTTTTTTTTTTAAAATGTATGATTGTAGCCAATTTGATCGGCCCACGAGAAAAATGAAATCATGATGTATATAGTACATAGTGTGTATTGAAATAAGTAGCCCGTGAAAGATTAGTGAAGTCATTAACCCCAAACCTTTCCAGCTTTATTTGTTCAAGAATCCCACAGTTTTTAATCGTCGTTATGCTTTTCTACTGGGACACACTATGTAATCCAAATTTCTGACCAGGAGTACACTAGACATTCCGTGACACCTGTTTTTAAATCTATTATGACTTTACAAAGTCATACAACTCATAATGCCGAGCGAACGTCACCAACGCCGAACATGGCGACTCCATGGGACAACATTTATTAGTTAATTCTGCTAATAAATAATCAATATTGCAGTAATATATTTCTTTCAGGCCTACAAGCAATCTTTTAAACATACTAAAATTAAAAAATTAGCCTGTTAGTACACTTTAATGATTCAAGTTAAAGTTCTAAATTATTAAAATTAATTAATAAACAGTAATAATGATCCACTATATGTGAAGTCATTGTAATGAATGGAATAGTTCTTCCGTCCATTCGTCCATACTACCTATATACATTTTTTGTGATTTTACATGAGAAGCATTTTTTGTTCCCAATTCAGTATTAAGTTTTCGAATAAAATTATCAATACACATGATGAAAATGTATTGGTTTGAAACATTATTATATTTATTGCCCAAAGTGAGGTGGCGTAACATACCAACATTTTCCCTTTGAGTGCAAGAAAAGTCGTTCTACCACTTCAAGTTACGATTTTTTGTGTCGCTCAACAGAACTTCAAATTTTGAGTGCAACAAAGTCTTAACTTACAACAATTAGGCTAATTAGTCTTAATAACTCTGCTAGTTTAGGTAACTGAGCCTTTTACTTGAAATATGTGATTATGCTATTCATTTACTTTTTTTACAATCCCTAAGGGAACGAATTCCATAACTCACTGGCGGGCGTTTTCCGGTTCTGTCCGGTTCCCGCGCGGCTTAAATTAATTCATTGAGTTGCTGAATTACTTTAATAATCGGATTAAAGTATTCAGAAGATTGAGCGGATTAATGAACCGCCTGGAACCGGGCAGAACCGGAAAATGCCCGCCGGTTGATATTGATTTGGTCCTAATTAAGAGCGTAATGCTGGAAGTGTCAAAGTGGCGTAACCAAGTTTTGACATGTTATTAGGTATTTTCCCCAAAATTACCCTAAATTTGGTAAAAAAATGAAATGGACCTTTGCAGAAATACTTGGTAGATTTTCTTTTGCTTAACACACTCCCTTCTTATCTTACAAAAATAAAATGCATACACCACTAGTTTTCCCTCCTTCCCGTGGGGGCAACAGAAGAGTCGTTTTTACTCACCAGTACACCCAACTTTGCTGCACTCAACGAAATTAATTTTGAGTTTAACAGCAACAAACCTACTAACTACGCCTAATTAGCTAGTAATTCCGCAATAAATATATTTATTTTTATTTATTATATTTTGAATTCTGCAATTAAAACTGTCGTTGAAAACTCAAGCATCAAATTGTGAATTATTCTGGGCCCAATTTGATACAAATAAACCTAAAAGTGGAATTTGACTCTAGTTAAGCATACCAAGACAACAGAACACTGTACAACAACAACCAGGATAACAATTACAGTTTGATACACATCATCCCACAATAGGTGCCCGTGGCCTAGCGGTTAGGGGTGCTTTTGCCTCTGGCGCAAATTTACTCATCAAATTGCCGGGTTCGAATCCCGGTGGGGTTATTTGCTGGGATTTATTCGGGTACTATCAATTCTTGGGGATTTGATCTGTATACCAGCTATTGATTAATACCGCATACCGCTCCGCTCCCTCCTCCATGGTTCACTTGGAAGTGGGCAAATTGATCATGAAAGCATCCCGTCCTTTGTAGGGGACGTTAAGAGCCGTCGGTCCCCCGTGTACAAGAGTCACAACTGTACTGTACATCGCAGTCATGGTCGAATAATATTGGGTGTAAACCCCTGACTGTTTCCTAAGCCGCCCAGCCTCCAAATGGCGGGCCATGTTAGGAGCGTCCGTATCATGGTACACGCGCCCCGGATCAGCACACTAGCTGACTAAATCCTGACACCACCACAAAGCCCTTACCAATGGACTTGTGGATACGAGCCAAACACAAATCCACAATAAAAATCTTTTTTGCGATCCACCTCTCAAACAAAAAGAAAGCATGAGAAAATTTATCCGAGCAAGCGTCCTTGGAATTTAAGTAAAGGATAATTGTCGTAGCTGAGTGCATTATGTTAGAAAATTACGTGTGAGCGTGAGTTTGTGCACGGTGCAGAAAAGTGCAGAACTCCATTCTCAGACGCTATTATCAGGCCTGTTATCTAACATAATGCACTCAACTACATCAAGTATCTGTCATTACTTGACAACATCAGTTTCAAATATAGGGTGCAACCATTAAATCGGCTGCAAGTTGGAAATGTACAACTTGAAAAATGTGAAAGAAACAAACAACTTTATATTATTCATAAATGAAAGAGAGTACCTCAAAGTTTCTTTTTGGAAAAATATCCACATGTAATCTTGCTACCTTTTCTGGTTTTCACAACACCTCACTTAGTCTTGTAATTTTGCATTATGTTAACTTACGTTTATTCATGTGATTAACATAAAATGAAGTTTCAAATCACAAAGGTCACTGTCTACCGTCGGGTTTGTGTTTTATTATTTACGGACTTTATGTAAGTTTTTTGATTTCAGGTAGTAAACTATTCAGTGATCTGAAAATTATTTTGGGGCACTTTAAACTCCTAAGTTGAATCATTTAGATCAAAATAATACCAGTACTTTTTTCTTTTTCTTGTATTTGTTTTATGATATTGTTTAACGCCATAGTTGGTCTGTTCTTTTAAATGATCATTTTGTTGCTTCCTAAATCAATTTACCATGATGTACAGACACATGTAGTAAACCGTTCCATGTTATATTAACATCAAACGTAAGTTACCAATCAATTCTACAGCTCTCACATGGGTGAATATGGGAATTGAGTCATTTCAAATGTTTTCTGTCCCCCTAATAACAATGATCATTCAAATGAATTTGCAAGATTCTCCTTCAATGCTAAAGGTATCATCTACGAAATGAGTAATTTTCTGATAGTCTTTGAATTAACTCGAAAATAAAAAATAATCCGTTACAATTAGTATTTTTTTCTCAATGGCAATTTGAGATGTAATGAATGATATTCCTAATTAAAATACTCACCCAAATCATCAATTGTGTCGTAATTATATCTGTCATGATTTGCCAGATTATTTTGCATTTCAATATGGGATTTGTGTTGTAAAATTGTTTGGATAAAGGGTAACGTAAGTTTCATTAATTTATCAAACTAACACTTACGGGTCCATGGAATCACATAATTTTACTTACAAAAACGCTATGCAGAAATACATACAATGAAGCCGCCTTTCTTGAATCAATTTGGCAGGTATTTGCTTTGACATAATTGCATATTTTTTCCCAAAATGTCAACTTTTCTTGATTATACATGTATATTAACTTTGCATGATCGTAATAGACAAAGAAGAGTACAATCTTTTCCAATGGAAACTAATAGAGACTAATAAAACATCTGTTTGCTGAATCGTTTCCATTTATCAAAACGCATAAAGTGCGAACGTTTTCATATCATTAACAGATACTAACAAAGTTTACTTTGAACCGTAACAATTGAAATAACAGTAACGTACATATGTTTCCTGTAAGATCAAAACCACTTATTTCAATACCCTTGCAAGGTAAATTATTATGTTTGTTTGCCGTAACGTAAGAAAAAGTAGGGTCGGTTGGTCGGTCTTTGTTTTATTTTTGGAGAGTTAGACAAAATACAAGTTAAATACTAAAAATTGAGCGTTTTTTCAAAATCTAAAAACATTCAAACTTTAAATTAAATACTTTTATGATTTATATTCTTGTTTTCCCATGCTGTCCATGTTTCTCAAGAAAAAATACAACGGAATTGGTGAAAATTGGTGAACAAAGTGGATCGGTCGGATTTTTAAAAATCTTTTTTTAAAAAGAAATTGAAAACAAAAAATCAAAAGTCAGAAGGTTTTTAAGGTCGCTTTGGTTACGACAAACAAACATCTTTTTTATACCTAATCTATCTTTCAAAATCGTATTGTTTACACAAACCTTAATAACAATGCTATTTCAACAAAGTTTTAGCATCAGGAATATTAAGGTATATCTCAAGTTTCCTCATTAAAGAACTAATTAAACCTTACACATATGTATGCGAAGGTCTGTGTTTCAACATTCAATGTCAAACCATAAACTTTGCAATCACTTTTGAAATGGTACACTGGAACATACCACGGTATGATTAGTCCTAATCTTGATTCTCAAGGGTAATCGACATTAATGCAATACTCGTACATATTGCTCATCTTTTGTATATATCATGCCAGCCTGGTCTTTTGTTATGCTAAAGAGCATCTTTGATAGACGGTTAGGAGGTTCTATCTTGCATAGGATCATCTTGTACGGCCATGAACGAATAGATAATTAGGACACCAGGATTAAGCAGTTTTTTTATTAAAATGAATTATAATATTGCAACTTCCGTTAACTTTTTAACTAGGTGTAACAAGTTAATTCCGAAAGTAATGAATAACAACACACCCACATTACGCAAAGTATACGTTATATATTCAAAATAATGAACATGTATATAAAAACACATTCATAGTAACAAGGAGTATAACACTGAATCCACTAATTTCATGAAACCTGCGTTACCGCGTTTTAAAAGGCATGCTATAGGTACATTTGACTATATATGAAATTGACATTTGTCGAAAACAATTATTATAATAATCCCCTTGAACTTCATTATTGCAGATTGTGTAATAAATACTAACTATTGAGGAAAAAACACATGCCAATCAGAGGTGAAAAACGAAAACGACGTTGACAAGATTATGAAACTTACGTTACAAATTTTATCACTACATTATGTTTTATGCATGTAAAAATCTTATAAAGGACATGGTTGTCGTTTTGAACACGAGCTACCGTATCTAAAGAATATCATTACATTCCGGAGAAAGTAAAATTTCACTTGATTAGCATTAAAAACAGATTTACCTGTTAATTTAAAGGGCAAAATCGTGGATATCTTTAAGCTGATTTTCGAACATAGTTTCATTAAAATCCAAAATTATCGCGCTTTATGTTTACAAAGGAGCTCCAAAGGAATGATGGCGCATCATAGTTTCGATCCAGCGACAGCAGAGGGTTGTCGGACGCTAAAAGTTTTGATTAGCAGCTGTTTTGAAATAATGGAACGTTGTTTCTATTCTGGTTTGTTTCATTTAGGGTCCACGGCATCCAATTAATATGTAAGAAAGGAAGCATTAAATAAATTTAAAGAACAGGATCTTGGGGTAATAGATGCTTAGAAATGATAAGTGTTTAAAAGCTACTCCTACCTTCCATTATGTGTTTTGAAGTAACGTATGTTAGATTCTAACAATTACCGTGTGTTGAGGGCTTGTAATTTAATCTTGGGAAGCCCTTGCGATTTTTAAATAAACATTCCTGAAGGCAGAGTAGTAGCGAAGTAGTAATACCTCGCCTGTCATATGACGAATAACAAGAGATAGATATTTAAGTAAATTAAGCTAATTTTCTCCGCTGTAACAACGCGGAATCATCAAGATAATGTACGTGGTAACGTGGTTTCATTAGGTGTGCGAACATACTAAACATTATTTTTAGAGGCCAAAGTTAATCAATATTAACCAATTTTTGCATATTTCCGAATACATTATGGACTATAATTTTCATTGATAATATATGACTTCAAATTAAATTTGCTCTAAACAGGAAACAATGACATAAATGAAACATTGTATTGGCGAATGGTTTGTTTTGACCTAAAAACTTGTAATACAACTTTCTTTGTTGTGAAATTACAAATTACGTAAGAACCAAAAATTTATATATTTGTACTTTTTATGTAAATATTTCACTTAAAGAAATGCAATTTTGATTTTTTTAAAGGTCCATGGATTTTACCGTTAAAAATGCAACTTAATTCATGCGACACGATTTTTCCAACTTGTGGCGCAGTTAATGTTTTTTGACTCTTATAGAGTAGTCTTATGAATATGTGTTAAAAATTAAATGTAACATTTAAAAATCAAACAACTTCAAGAATTAAAACACCGGACATCAAAAATTCCTTCTTGATCAATCACCTGTATCGATGAACTCGCAGTTAGTTGTAGGTCGTATTGTTGGATGGAAGCTTCAGTCACCAGTTAACCATTTCAAAAGCCATGGCGTTACCAGCTAAATGAGGTTATTTGGGCTTACAAGCAGTATTCCCACGGAGCACACACATACACCGAGCAGTTTTTTTCGTCGAGCGAGTTCTCCCTACATGAAATTATCACTACTGCCTCAGCGGAGCTATTAGCAGACCTTGTGTGGGGGTTACTTCGCTCCGTAGGACAACAAACAGACGGAGAAGATCGGGGGAATTCCTCACTGGGGAACGAACCTTCCTTTGCCCCTGCCATCCAGTATTAATTTCCTGAAACTTGAATTGAAACAGCTAGCCATTAATGTAAGTGACGGCGCCGGATTGTCCCTATTCGTCCGGACGGGAAGGATGAATAAGGCTACCACCACATGTGGGCTGCAGCTCTCTTGTCCCAAGGGTGTGCGACAAATCGCTAGAGGCGGGGAACAGGGGCAGCTCGGGGATGAAGGAGCAAAGACCCCAGGGAGTACCACTTCCATGAATTCTCTTTTCTCGCCCCCTCGACCTTTCCCTCCCTTTCCTCTTCGTTTGATCCTCCCTTTTAGACTATAGTACTAGCATGGTCTTTACTACAGGATCCATTTTGACGTAGTTACATTGGATTGGTTGCTAAACAAGAGGGCCCTTTTTGTCAGCTCTCTTCTAGGGCCTGCTAATTTAGCTCGCATGACCCTAACCGGCAAGACCAGAAAATGAACGATTAAGACAAGCATATTATAAGATAGCCTAAAGTGTTGAAGGCTTAAGAGCCAACAGAATACAGAAGGAAATGTCATGAAAAACAACAACTTTGTATTGACATCAAAAAACGCTAGGACATATTTGTTATAAAATCACACAAAATAGATGGGAGCATAAAGTGGAAGTTCCCATGTTTTGATCGGGGAGGAAAAGGTATTTATTAAGTTTATTACTTTCCTCTAGCATATTATGATGACCGAAAATTGGCTACCGCACCACTTAAGCTCACTTAATCGTGCCGGCACCTCTGAATTGGGCGAGTTTTTTGGAAAAAACAAGAAAAAAATTACAGTAGGACGTGTTATGATTTAGTGGCGTGAAGTACCTTGCCAAATTTACAATCATAAGTTTAAATTTGTTTTCTCATTGGACAATATGTTTTAAGTACATTAAATCGTCATATGGATTGGGCAGCCATCATATAAGAAAAAGGTATATTTTAATCTCGATCATCATGCACAAACACTAGTATACACACATAATAGTGGGGGAACTTGTAGTGAACAATCTTATGGTGAGTGTGCAAATCCGGATAAAATTGTGAATTTTGGACAACAAGTACTTGTATCTTGATAATCAAAAAAATTGATGGAAGCACTTGCCCCACCCCTTTCATTCAACCCTAGCTTGTGTCAAGGTTACACAGGGGTCAAATTTTAAAAGGGTTCCGATGTGTTGAAAAAACACACCATGATGTCTGTCTGGTTACAAGGATTCCAAAAAGGTATAGTTTATACCACTGTGACTTATAGTTTAGGATTATGGGGTGAAAAAACTGTAAAAATGGTAAAAAAAAGTCAATTTTGGTTTGTACAGGGGTGACAAAATTAAAAGGGTGCCCCAATTTTTTGTAAAAAGGTGGTTTTCAAATTGTTGGTTTACACCTTGTCATAGAATGAAATAAGGAATATAGTTTTGACTATCTTCGTGTCTGGTTATTAACCAAAATGACGAATAAAGTCAACAGTCATTGGCAGCAGCTAGTGGATTCTATTGACCTGTGACCTATTTGTTGGATTAACGTGAAAAATTAAGCATACCAATAAGGCAAACTATTCCTTATTTAAACATTTAAGCTAGGGAAAAATTGCACCCATATTAACTGAATCAAGCAACTTTTAACTTTTGACCCATGTACACACCAAAATTGACTTTTTCACCATTTTTTACAGTTTTTACCCCATTAACTCCAGACTATAAGCCATAGATAGGTTAACTATACCGTTGTTTGGAATACTTGCTGACCAGGACAAAACAACATGGGTGACTTTTTACACATTCAGAACATTGTTTGTAAATTGTGGACCCCTGTATAACCTTGAAAACCAATCTGGGGGCCATTAAGGGGGGTTGGCAAGTGCTTCCATCAATTTATGGATTATCACTGCCTAACGTACTTGTGTGCAAAAATTTCCACAATTTTATCGGAGCGCAGCACACTTTACACTAAAGTCCCTGCTATAAAAGACATGAAATCGGATAAAGGACCTGGGAGGTAAGAGAGAGAAGACAACGCCAGTCCTCATAGTTTGGTAACTGGCTATGGACTTGTATTTTGGGATATTGCATGTACATAAAGACTCGGTTTCATGAAGGTATTCATGCTTTCCCCTAAAATTGCCATAACAGCTGGAAAACATGAAAAAACCTCAAATGGTGAGGGGGGTTGATTTTTAAGTAGCAAAACCCACAACTATAAATATTAACCACTACTTCAAAAACCTAGACTTGGATATGTTTGTTTTTAAAGGTTTCTCGATACAATGCTAATTCTATTGATGGTTCTATAGCGATGGCTTTGCCAAATCATCAATACACCCCAGATGTCAGTAAACTATCACTGTTCTGTGGGATTATATCGTCATATACAATGTGCAATAGCTGCCATCTGTCTGAAATTCCCATCAAAAATACTATATGCCATGTCTTGGTTTTGGCTCTTGAAATGGTTCTTCGATGTACGCATGAAGAACCCTTCTTATGGCGTTCCTCAAGGTTCTGTCTACAGCTCTTATCTTCAATATCTATATACATGACCTGACAGGACACCTACTTGATCATTGGACACTAAAGAGGAGGGGTGGCAAAACCGTCTCAGCTCTTCCAACTGGGACATCAAGGAAGCCCAGACGAGAACTATGTGCCTATGAACTCCAATCGGTGAGTTTCCAGCAAGTACCAAAAATATCTAGGGCGTGAAGCTAGACAGGGCTATAACAATCGGCAACATTCGGATAGATTGGGATTAAGATCACGTTCAAAGATTAGCACTGAGTTCGTCGCACTGGCAATACCAACTGGGGAGACGTACCAAGCTCTGCTGGCGTTAGTCTATGATCCCATCGGGAAGAGTAGGAGAGATGGGCATACACCTTTGGATAGACCACACGCTTAAAATAGAAGCCATGCGCACCGTACGAATGCTTGAGCCCAACCCCGGTGGAAGCACTGCCCGTTCTTGCTTGGTCATCTGACGGAGGAGCAGTACGCTGGCCATGCAAAAAGGAGCTGAGGCCACCAATGGATATCAGGTCTGAGGAGTTGATGTCACCATAGGGAAGGGACTGATTCGCAGCGGTTTTTTTAAATGTAAAATATCTGTGTTCAATACCAATTACGATAGAAGAAGACCACAACACAGAAACACACACAATACGCGCGCGCGCGGAGGCGGGTACATTGGCAGCGCTATACATTATTTTTTTTGAGGACACCTTTTAGAGAAACCTGTTCAAGATACATGTAGAAAAACCAGTTAGAGTAGCACCCTTCTGACTAGGTTGGGAAACCAAGACTTCGTATTCACATTTACAATACGTAAGAACATGTTCAAAACTTCTTCCCCTAATTTAAAAAGGTGGAGCTCGTCCTTTGCGTTCACTATTATACTATACTATAGGTTTTTACTCCTGCTGCTACAAGAAAACTAAGCTTGGACTGTGCACGCTTGTTCGAATACCTTCACATAAATGAGAGCTAGTTGAGACGATTCAGTGGAATCTATGTACAGTTTCTGTATTTTCATACCCGGACCAAAGGGCGTCTGTGGTGTGGACATTTCCATCTCAAATTCGTGAAACTTGTCGCAAAAGAAAAATTCCATGTCGAAATCGTTTTATAGTTTCGGCTTGGATCACCTTGTTGCTGAGAACCATTTGGTAGCACGAGCCATACATCTGTTGAAGAATCATCTGTTAAAGAGAGTTAATACAAAGTGTCTATCAAACATACCACATTAGTTTGCAGGACAGCATAAAACATGGTTAAGTGATATTCGGATATCGGTGGTCTAATAACCCAACAAAATGAACGTATGCTGATTCCAATGATTACAACATTACAACATTTATGTCTTCTCCGGATTTCGACAACGAAACCCGCTCTGTTTAATAATAAAAAAATATGGTTTATTCTTTTCTTTATTAATAAGGAGGTTAGAAATGAGCACATGACGACCTTCCCAAATATTGCCTGCGACGGAATTATGGAGGGGATCAAAGCCACCAAACTTCGTCTGTTCACTTCATCGACTATCGTCATTTTCTCAAATCTTCACATTGCATTCCTGAAGCAGTGGTCCAATCGCCATCAAAGCCCTGCGCAGCATCTCACGAAGTGCATGATTGTTTAACGGAAAACATTTCGACCCTTTTGATGTAACCACCTGAGTCCTGCATGTTGTGGATATCCTTTTTAATGAAAGCCACCACTGGAATGGACTCTGGAATTGTAATACACCATGTCGATCTGGAGGTATCCTGTGACCATAACCAGTTAACAGATCTGACTTTTCTGATTGCCATTGCCCTTCTAGAGTTACCCCATCACAGGCCCAAACTTAGTTCAGTAAGGACAAGGCTTCAACAGCAAACTTACATTGGTCTCATAATCAGGTACATGACAATAAATGATATCCCTCATCCTACAATCCAAGTATACGACAGCACAATCAACATGCATGTGACGATTGCAGTATCTTGGAGTCCCGTGCGCACGAGGCATTCGATCAGAGGGGGAGGAAAATTCCTGGCGTCGTTCCGCCAGAGGGGGCCAAAATGTGTAAGTGAGTCCTGAGATTTTGGCTCCACTTAAGGCTG
>JAMKCH010037620.1:0-13892 GCA_023653785.1 Ophioderma brevispina | reverse complement strand
CCCGTTATACCTTCCGTTTCAATGGAGCTTTAAACACGCAAACGGAGGTAAAAAGGTAATATATATAAGAGGCGTCTGTGAATAAACTGGTAATTATAAAAAGGTTAATGCATCCGTGGTCCCTGAAACTCATGACGTTATTGCTAATTGTTATCAAATCTCGGGTTCTCAAATGACGGCTTCATGCAATTTTACATGATACCATACAATACTGTGAATAAAATGTTTTTGGAGGTATTATAAGTATTTTTAACCATGCCATGGACCTTTAAATAAACTATAGGTGTCGGGGAAAATCATTAAAGAAAAAGAAAAGATTAAAAAAACTAAAAAATCTTTAACTTTTTATTTTTTATTAGTGCTTTTTTCGCATTTGAGTTTGATTTTTTCTTACTTAATTCAAGTTAATTATTTTCACAATGTTTGATTTTAATTTACTCAGTTTTTTTACTTCAATGGAATTTCTTTGTGAGTCTTATATGATAAAAGGCATACTAAATCAATTGGGTAGCCACAATTTGCGCAACCCATTTTCTGCACCCAGTTGAATTCAGCAGCTTGACGGAATAACGTACAGTAGCACGTGCACAGAATTCAACTGGGAGGAGATAAAGTGGGTGCGCAACCCTGAGGGGGTGCCACAATTTGAGCACCCACTTTTCTGCACCCACCTGCATTCCATTTTTATACTCTAAATAATTATTACAATAATAATCATGATATTATACTCAAGGTTATTGTTAAAACATCTCTTATGGATCGTCGAGTAGCTTAAATATACACCAATTCATCTTGTAAGTTTCGCGGGATTTTCTTTAGACCACTTCCGTATTCAGTTAATGCGCAATGCTGGGCAATATCCAACTATCAAGGTATACACTTCTCGTGCTGCGTCTTTTGTTGTTATCTATTGTTTCCCGTGAGTTATCTACTACGAATCGGACTCGAGGAGGCTACTGGGTGTTATTTTGAATAACAGCTCTAGAGCTTGTTTTTTTAATAACATGCACGAATCGGAACCTGGGGTCACAACTGAACGCGCGGGCCGGGAGTCACGTGAGAGTTCTAGAAAACAAGTCCTGACAATTAGATATAGCGGCGCGATCTGTATAATACTGATCGGAAAACTTAGATAACATCTGTACCAAATGGAATACAGAAAAAAAAACCCGAACATTAATGTAGCAAGGCTGCTGCAGCAGTTCTGGCTGCCAACATGGGACGCTATGAACAAAATGTGCAGGGAACTGTAAGAAGTTATACACTCTAAGACAAATTACCCATATTCAGAGCAGCAAAATTGCATCTATTACCCCGGCTGACAAGAAGGACGATGCTACCATTGCTAATTGCGCTATGGATATTTGCCACAAGCTGCAAAACTCGCGCCCAGGAACGCCGGGCTGAATTTGAAAATCTGACAACGCCATATTGACCAAACTGTTATGCCAATTATGGCACCGGCCACGCCACAATCCCCGATGGTTGAAAAACCTGCGCCCACCCCCGACACCTACATGGTCACAGTTGAACTTACGGGAACTCGTATCAAATGTGTGGAGGCCTGTAAGTATGAGCACTTTGAGACGCGATGCAAGGTCTGTGCAGTGTTCCTTGTGTCAGGAGAACTACCACAAATCCTGTGTAGGAGTGAAACAAACTTCGAAACCAACGGTTTGGATATGCCCGATCTGTAAGGAGATTCCGTGGATTGTGAGAAAACTTAAGTAATCAGGTGAAGTCTATCAAAGAGGAAATAAGGAACTTGAATGAAAATGAAACTCTGGAGTAAAACTCTGTACGGAACAAAGGGAACAAATTTACAACTTACAAACGCAACATCTGAACAGTAGTACACGAACAATCTGAGGATGTTATTGGCAGTACTGATGGAGAGAATGTTGATCATAACGAGGACCCTAGTGGGAATGTGAAAAATCCTAGGAAGACCTTGTGTAGGGAGACTCCATGAAAGAGCATTAACAAACGTGGGACGAAAGGACACCGATGTGTTATGTATGAAAGGTGCAAGGTCTTGCGATATTAATGATGAACTCTCGGCAAGGACAGCACAATATGAAAATGTGATCATACACGCGGGACAAATGAATTGTAGTTCGGACAATAAACTTAAGGAAGGAGTACTGGCTATAAACAGCTGATAGAAGGAATCGAAACACGCGCTCCAGACACAAAGTTAGTTCTTAAACCATATGTCCCAGGCTAGACGTAAGAGAAAATAGCGCGCAACAGTACTGGAACAAGAGATTAGGCAATTAGCTGCTAAAGGAAACCATAAACTTGTGGAGAACAACCACGACCAAAAGACTCTGAATGAAGCCAAAAAACTTATGGAACAACGGGTTTTCATCCTCAAGCAGGAACTAAGAAGCTGTTATACAACATCAACCAGGCATGTGTTATCACCTCCAAACCACTGAAGGCTCAGAGACCTTCGGAACCCCGTCCGAAACCATCCTCCAAGGGCTAGACAGCGCTCGGGACCGCAACCAAGGTCTTACGCCAAGACCCAAAAACGCCCTGTTATACATATAACAACAGAGACAACGCACTGACTTAGGAGAAAAGAGTGTAATTCTGTGTGAATGTAACCACATAAGAGAAAATGCAGACATGGCAAGCATTGGGCAATGTCCGCTTGTGGTCAAATGGACATAAAGCAAAATTGTGTACTTTTTGAGGAGCTGGCCAAGAAGAGAGGGCCGTGAATCACCTGGCACGACTATGAACTTTTTCCACAAGAACAGTTTAATGTTTTGAATGTGAACTTGATAACTAGAAAGACAATGTCCTTTGTTATCATATTGATGTTAACAACGCTCACTTTTGCATACTCGTAAGCATGGTAAAGAGAAGGTTCGTAAACATGGTAGACACAGAAGAGGAAAGAAAGGTAAAAAAATCAAATCGAAGACCTTAATGTAAAGAGTGCCTTTTAATAATGTGAACAGAATCAAGTCGAGTCTTATGAATCCCACATTCCCTAAAAAAATAACCAGGTCGATATTTTCGGTATTGCAGAAACTTTTCTGGATAACGACGAACCGTCACATTGATGGGTCATTAGGGTGGCAAAAAAGAAAATATAAAGGAGGTGGTGTATCGGTATGCTTATTTCGGATACTTTGATGGTCTTGATGATGATGTTTTTGACATGTGATGATGAGTTTGAAAGAATGTGGGTAAAAGTTAAATCAGGTATAAATTCAAACATTTACATTGCGGTGGCGTATTTTCTGTAATGGCATGATTAATCACTTACTGATGATCTTTACAGTCAACTCCTCTCTGAAGTTATCAAGATCCAAGGACCATGTGAGAATGGGGTGATCCAAAAATTATGTTATGGGGGTTTCAATGCAAGAACATTGGTTCTAGACTTCCTTATGGTGATCCGCGTTTAAACGAAAAATGGTGAAAAGTTTTTGAATTTCTGTGATGATGCAGATCTAATGATTGTAAATTGTACTCGACAAATGTGAAGGTAAATTTACATGGTTTAGTCATAATAAGAAAGTACTATTGAATATTTTCTTATTTCAGATGTTATATGAAAATGTTAAAGACATGATTGTTGATGAAGATAGATTGTGATAAACGTTGGAGCGACCATAATATGCTGTTTTGAATACTTCTTTGAAGATGATGAAATCAATAAGGATCAGGTGCCAAGAAAAACAATCAATGGGATGATAAAAAAAAGAATTCAGACTTTACAGTTATAAGATGAGATTAAGAAGTCATTTAAAAAAATTGGGATGCTATTCCTTCAACGATCCTGACTCCCTATGGAGAAGTTGGAAAGATAAGCCACTGCAAGTGGCAAATAGTACAATAGGTGGAAAAGTAGTAATTGTAAGCGTAAACAATGGTGGTCAAGACAATTGATGCGGCATTAAGGATAGGAAAAAACAGCTGCCAATCACACCGCAGGTGGGCCACTTCAAACGATAACAATACAGATCAAGGGGATGCGCTTTGGAAAGACTAATTGATAAAAAGTGTAAATTAAAAAATTCTTATTAAGAGTCGGCCACGCAAATGAGAATCGATAGAAGTATTAAGATAGCAAAAGAATGGTGGTTACTTATAGTAGGAATTTTGGCCAAATTCTAAGGGGACCAAAAACACAGCGTGGCCAAGTGTACTCATTGAAATGCCAACTCTAGTACGGTGACTAATGAACATTAAGGTAATGAACATCACAGTCAAAACAAACTATCATTCCCTAGGAAAAATGAATCCGGAACTTATCAGGATGACTTCCACAATGATATCGAACATAGTGAAGTACTAAGACACTGTAGTGTTAAATGGTTAAAATAACAAACATCGATTTTACACTAGAGACATTAAAGAATCCATCTTAAAGCTAGAAAATAAGGCACAGGGTTATAGATTCAACTAATGAGTCATCAAAAATGGTGGTGATGAACTTGTCAAATTCCTGGTTTCATGGTTTAAGAAAACCCCAAATGTTAATTAGTTTAAACTCTGCACAAAAGGAATGGAATAAGGGAGTTATGGTGGCCGAGTTTTAAGAAAGGGGATAAGAAGGATCTTAATAATTATAGAGGTATTACACTAACATAGTGTGTGTCAAAAATCTTCAACCGTATTGTGCAAAAGATTTCAGATTTTATTGAAAGTCACAATGCTCCTTACAGAAATTCAGGGAGGGTTCAGGAAGGATCACAGATGCTGAAGACAATATCTTAAGCTTAAAGGATCGACTGGCAACCAGATCGGCCGCATAATCAGTCAACCTTCCTGGTTTTCCTTGATTTCCGAAAGGCGTTTGGACACGGTTTGGAGGGATGGGTATCCTTTCTGTTGCTTGGAAGCTGGGGATAAGAGGGAATGCTTGGAAGGGAATTATAGCATGATAAAAATGTCAGGCCAAAGGTTAATTTTGGTGATATAGACACAGACTTTTTTGATGTGGATTGAAGACGAGTTGAAACAGGGGCTGTGTCCTATCACCAATTTTATTCTGGTGTTATAAATGACTTGCTAAGCTTACTAACTAAATGCAATACAGGTATAATGTTTGTGGTGTCCAAATAAGCTGCCTCTTCTGGGCAGATGATGTTGTATTAATGCTAAAGACAAAGATGATCTACAGAAAATGTTGGATATTGCCTCGGTCTTCTCTCGCATTTGGAAGCTAGATTTTAACTATGGAAGTCGGAAGGTAATGGTATAGGAAAAATTCAAGAAACTACAGACAATCTTGGAAACTTAGGGGATAGTACTATAAAGACGTGTGATTCTTATAAATATCTTGGGGTGAACTTTTTAATAATCTTTCGGACCATACACACGTCTCAGAAATTTAAAAAAGGGCGAATAGACTTATGGTTATATTAAGTCCATCTTAGATGGGCCGCGATGATTTTAATAGAGTTTACTATGGCGATATTTCTCTGGCGCACTGTGGCACTTCCATGTATCCAATTAGCGCGCGGTGTGGAAGGTAGCTCAGAGGATATGAAGCGCATTGAAAATCTGCAGTACTCAATGGTCGAGACCTTTTAAAAGCTTCCCGTCATTGTCTCCAATCAGGCAATGTATGTGGATTTAGGCTGGCAGTCAATTGCATCACAGCATAATTATACCAAGGTTAATTACTTTCGCGCGCTCTTAATTGCATGGAATTGCATCGATGGCCCAAAACTGCTATTCCAACGTGCTCAGACCATAGACAGCGAGATTATTCTCAAGAAGTTAAATGGAGGACTGTGTAAGATCACTGTGAACGATTGGCAACTTAAGTCATCTTACAAGTTCGATTCATCCATAACTCCGAATTGCGGTAAAGACATGTTTAAAGGCATTAACGACAATTGTACGAGTACAATTGGGTTAATAGGTGTTACGTTAAATCGTCTCTGACGGATTATCTATTTTCAAGAATAGAATACCCTGAAAACAGTACCTTCTTGATACGTCAGATTGTTATGGGGCAAGTCTCAAGTTCAGGCACGTTTCAAACACCAACCACTAATGGTAAGAATCACTCTTGGTCGGATATAGTCGATATGCTCCATCTGTAACAATGGTACAGAGGTTTGCGTCACTTTAGTTTTATGTAGTGGTCTTAATGATGTTGAGTGGACGAGTGGGTAGAAACGCGGAACGTAATCTCTTGGCGAACGGACTCCAGATTATGGCATGCTTACATGCGGGTGATTTGACTTAAAAATGTGTCTCATCCTGGGAAGCCCACAAGAAAATGACTATGGTATTTTGATTATTTTTGGAAAAGTACCTCAAGCGTGCATGGTCTTTGAGGTCATCAATTATAAAAGAACGGCCAAAAGTGGTTTAATGTTCTTCTGCCAGTACCTGTGAATTTGTGTTTATAAATTGTAATATTGGTTTATTGTACATATTTTCATCTTTTATAAGGCCATTTTAGTTTCCTTTTTACAATTAATTGGCCGTCTTTTCCCGTATTGTAACATTTTTATTGCACTGTGCATTTGTTATTCTGAAAGCAACGACGGGTAGAGTGTGCCCACTGGTACAAAAGTGTATTTCCATAAATAAATAAATAAATAAAATACAAAATTCTATGGTTGGCACAATATGCAACGTATGTATGTGGAAATATAGAGCGGTGTGCATACCTGTAAATAAATTTCAAAATTGATTGCTTTACATGAAACATTTCTCATAAATAGACATGACACAAGTATTATTTTTACACCAGCAAATATATGATTATAATTCAGATATTCAGATTTATTTTTCCCTACTGTCATTCTAAAATTTGTATGAGAACGGCAATTCCTTAAGGTTAATTGCAAGAAGACAAAAAATGAAAACAAACAACAGAAAACAACCCAAGAAAAAATATAGAAGGTTCCTCACCCTCCCCCCCCAAAAAAAAGGTATAAGTCAGTTTTACATTCTTGAGATCAAAATTGCAGAAGCTCCATATCATACGCGTCATTCCATGAAATCAAATGCTGTTCCCACAAATGTCGACATAATTCCGATAAACATAAAGATATTTAGAAATATACTACATCAGCGTAGTGTTTAGGGAGAATAGGGTTTAATAGTCTTTATTCCGTATAGGCTTGGTTTGTTGATTTCTTCATTCATCTCTCAAGGATAACCAAAACACCTCGTCATTCTTTGCTTCCCGATTAAGAAAAGCACTGATCAAACAAACAATCTCGTTAATGGAAAGGTTTAATGGACAGCGCTCAATATAAACCATTTGTTTGCGTTAACGATCGTCAATGGATGGTTGGTGACAAGGACAAAGTGTTTTTTAATGTGTTAAATTTAAAATTGCGACAAATTTATTTCATTATACAATTCCAAAATATATTTAGCATGTTTAACCAAAAAATGTTTAAACTTATTTAATATATCATACTCTAAGTGTATCATATATAATCCATTCGCTATATGTCGTTCGTGAAAATAACAAGCTTTAGCGCTTGACTTGGTTAACTCTCTCGCGGCAAAGCCCCCGCTCGAGGTAGTTTAAGTAACCAAATCATCAAGCGCTCAAGCTTGTTATTTTAAAGAACGCCAATCTAGCTCATTGATTATCTATACAGACGTTTCATACAGAAGGTCCCATGGAGGCAAATGAGGTATTGTCCCATCCATTTCTGCGTCAAGTGATACGAACAACGCCATCAACGCAGGACGGAATCAATTGAATACCTCAATTGAATCAATGGGACGTTATATATGAAAGTCTACCAGAAATAATGATATCATTACATGTTCACGGGGGGTAGGACATGCCATTAACCTAAACAGCAAGCAGCAAATTCAAAACGGAATCAACTCGGGTGGGAGTCGTTTCCAAAGACTTGAACAGTACAGGGAACCAGTGATGGAACATACCAGACCAAAAATTGCCGCACTGAAAAATTGGTGTAAATGACTACGAGGCCTATTATTGACTGAATTGTTTAATGTAGTTCTATGGGAAAAGTCAAAAACTGACTGTTAAACTTAAAACTTTTTTTACACTGAAGTTGTGAAAGTGGGTGCAGAAAAAAGTGGGTGCAGAAAAATGGGTGAGGTGGGTTGCAGAAAAGTGGGTGCGCAAATTGGGGCTACCGGCCGACTTTTTGAGTGCGAACTTTGGAAAGACGGGTGTTTAAATATTAATGTTAAATTTGCGGAGCGGCGTACGTTTTATGCGCACGCTGGTCATCCATTGTGTTTTTCAACTGGGTTCAAAAACATTCTATGAGCGCGGGGGACTACGCCCATGGTTCCAAAATACTCCCTCAGGGCCTATCAAATGTTGTCTACCCGCCAATCGGCTTATAATGCCGAATAGGGGTTAAAGGGCCTCTAAAACACATTTCGGGTTATTCTTTCAACAACTATGGTTGCAACGTTGGTTGCTCTTGTTATTGTTTTGTATTTTGCTCACTCCCTGTTTACTTTGCAAAAATTAGGATCAAATTGCTTAAAATCCAAAAGTATTGCTATAAATTAAACCTGCCAGGTTCTTGTGGATTGTTCTACCTTAATAGGTTGGATTAATTAGTGATGTGGGTAGATTATATCCTCCCCATGAATATCAGATCTAAATAGCCAAAAATATACCTGGAAAGCAGGAAGGAGGACAGTATGAATTGGGTCAAATTGTCATATTCTTATTATTATTACTAAAAAAATTAAATGGGTTTTTCACAGAAGCTTGACCGACAAGTGAGAATTGTGGCGTCCTTTCTATTATTGGGATTGATAGTTGCGCTGTCATTCTACATTGTAGTTGTAATAGCATTTATTCTGCCCCAGGTAGGGGAGATATGGGGAGATCTCCGACATTAGATCGCCATTGTTACCACGGTGAATGGTAAACAAACTATTGTAAGCAGGGTGAAGAGATATACGGATATTAGATATAGATAGAGAGAGAGAGATATAGATATATTAATATATATATATATAATATCTATATATACTATTTATATAGAATTTATATATGAGATATATATAGTTATTATATATATATATATATATCTTCATATATATAACTATATATTATAAATTAAAAAAAAATTAAATTACAGTATAGACATAGGAAAGGCAACCGTTACCGTTACTCTAGTTTTCACGGTATACCCCTCACTTACGATCACTGGGTACGATCTTCCGAAGGATGGAGATCACAGTCGTGTCTTAAACCCGTAGACAGTATGTCTATACATGCCATGGTGTCACGACTGAGGCATTTCCAGCACTGTCTGTACTGTCAAGTAGTCGAGAGTGCTCAACCCCTACGAGTAGTGGGGGGGAAATATAACATCATAGTAACAGTATATTTACAGGTGACGATCTTGGAATATTTAAGAGGGCTCAAGCCAGTAACAGATTTGTTAGTAATGGTCTCTACCAAGAAACAGGGAACCATTTTTGTAAACTGATAGAGCGATAGAGAGAGTTGCGAATGAGGAGAGATATAGCACGACATAATATATTAATATATATATAATATATATATGCATGCTTGTTTAGTAGGTCTTACCAAGAAAACAGGGAACCATTTTGTAACTATATATATATTATTATATATATATAGTATATTATATATTAATATATATATAATATATATAGATATATTATATATAATTATATCGATATAATATCTCCAAACTTGGTACATGTTATGTAGCAGTTGCACAAATATTGTTGAAAAATAAAATAAGCACCACGCTTCGGGTCTAACCCCTTCAACGTCGTGAATGAAATAGCAATGATACAAGAGAACTACCGAGGGAAGAAACCTGTTAAAAATTAACAAAACTAATGTAAACACAATAAATAGTGTGAAACCTATATACGGTATAATTACATAAGTGTGATTCACTGGAAGCGCTAAGCATAGCAAGACCACAAATGTCAATGCACAAATGATGTTCTTTTACAAGCATGCGAAAAACATTCAAAAGAATCAATTTATAGTTCAGTCCATTTGGTTGAATAGTGCCATTGAAAATGAGTCTGTATTCAGTGTCACTACGGTCTTTTTGGTTACCCCTACAAGCAATGGCCCCGGGACACAAAAAATCATTAATGCTACAAGTTGACGGTGGATTAATGTGTAGCAACGGGAAAGCCCTCAGAATTATTTGATGGACCGGAGAGTTCTGTAATGCAACAGCACGTCTACGTTGAGTTTCACCAATATAGAGGATGTGACATTTTTGCACTATGATAATTATAAACCAAGTTGCGGGTGGTACACGTGCAGTGACCGGTAACCTTGGAAAAAGAGAGTTGTGGGCCATTGATGAGTTCATGTTATCTTTGGTAAACCATTGCCGGTGTTACATCTAGAGTTTACATGGGAATGTACCGCGAGCTTCAATCAAAGACGATCGGGGATGGGAAGCACGGACTAAATGAAAATAGATTATATGTTGTGACAGGAACATGCGGAAAGACTCATGTAGGAAGAATCTGACATTACGAAATTTGAAGAGTTCGGTATTGATACGGAACGTATGGGTGTTGTATGGAAGGGTTGGTATGGAAGAAAGAAAAGGGGAACCCGCCCTGGTCAGATTGCAGCGATCAGAGTTTTTAAGAACCTCGTTCCTGGTCAATCTGGATGCGTTGCTTTGATGCGTTAGTAAGGTCTGAGGGGATAGCCACGAGCATCAAAAACTGAGTGATGTCTTCAGAAGCTTTTGAAAAGTCGTGTTCTTCAGAGCATATACGCTTGGTAGCGAAGAAGTTGGGTGTATGGAATGGAGTCTTGATAGCTAGGAGGAGGGCTTTGAGGTTGTTGTAAAATAAACTAATTGTGAGAATCGGTTGGGGCTTGAATATTGAATACTGAAGCCAACAGTGTTTCACGGATAGTGAGTTTACAGATCCAAGAAAGTGACGGACTCCGTGGAGATATCAAAGATGAACTTGAACGCTGGGTCGGAAGTGCAGGACAATATGGATGAGTATTCAAGCTCAGTGCGGTCACCAACGGAGCACCCAAATGTCATCAATTGTTAATTCTTTTGTACAGTAAGAGGCTTTGCTTGAGGTTAAGTTGGTGAAATAACTCTCTTCAGGGTAAAGTGTAAGGACAAGCTACAAGAATGGTCCCATGGACCGTGCCAATGGATTAAACCCCGTAATTGGCGGAAAAAACGGCCATTAAAATGGAATTGGTTGTTTGTCAAGAACGAGGTTCTGTTAGACGCAGAAGGGTGGTGGTGAGATTGCAGGATAATCACGTTTTGTCTAAGATAATATTTGATGGCAGTGGAGTTTCTTTGATTGGGAATAGAGTATACACTCTTGAAATCCATGTGTGGGTCGGTGTGAAGAGTGGAAACGATCCGCCCTGTATCAGGAATCTAAAATCATTGATAATCCGACGAAAAGTGGGGAGAGTCCTGAACAAACGAAGGAAGAGTCTTAACAATGGGAGCGAGACAGGCCTCCATGATATTGAGTGGATGTAAACAGGGGGACAAAATGTGGGCTGATCAAGTGGGCGACCAGGGGTCTTGTTTTCTTTGTGTAATTTGGGCAACATGTAGAAGTTAGATATTGGGGGGACAAGGTGTATGAGAGGTTTTTAGCAAGCAGGTAATTTTAGATTTAATTGAGTTTTTAAACAAACCTTAGAATCATATCTTGTTCAGCTTGGATGGGATCATAGTTAAGTTCTTCATACAGATCATTGTTATGAGAAAGTTGTCTCTCAGCTCAGCAAACATAGGAAAGTTGTGGTATTCTAGCGCTACCAAGTTATCCACATTATGAATGATACCTATATAGGTTTTCACCTATTTAATTGTGGTTACATTGTTTGTTTAATCTTACAAGGTTTTCTCGCCAGAGTCTTTTGTAGTATCAGTTGCTATTTCACGTTTTGAAGGGTTTAAGACACGAAGCGTGTGCTATTTTATTTATTTTCATCCCCCCCCCCCCCCCCCCCCCCCCCTTAAATATGTGACACTGCTACATAACAGGTACCAATTGAGCTTTATGAAAACCAGTGCATACGAAGGAGTAGTTAACTCGACCAATATATTATATATTATATTATATATATATATAATATATATATATATATAGATATATATTATATATAATATATATATGGTGTGTGTAGAATTGATGACAGGCGGACGTACATTATTAATCGCAAAATGAACTTGCTGTGGATGGGACTCATTACGCATAGGAAACGCTCCTCCCACCACTATGGGTGTAAAAACTAATGGGAACCCAATCCACATGCCGTGTGGTGGCGCAATGGATCGAGATCTAAATGGGAGGTTGTGGGTTCGAGTCCCAGCCACAGCAAGTTCATTTTGCGATTAATAAGCTACGTCCGCGCGTCATCACTTTCCTCTATACGATTGTATTTCGTCAATGCGTAATTCCAAAGTTTAGTAGCTGCTCCAACTTTCTCCACATATGTTTTAAATTATTTTCGAGTTGCGTTGTGTTCAGAAATGCTGATCACCTGTGATATTGACGCATACGCATCGAACAGCTATGGTGTAGAAACCAATGGAACCCATCACTGCCGTGGTGGCGCAATGATTAGCGCTCCGAGATCTAAACGGAAGGTTGTGGGTTCGAGTCCCCCATCCACAGCAATTCATTTTGCGATTAATAATGCACGTCCGCGAGTCATCAATTTCTCACATATCTATGTATTTTTCATGCATAATTTCATCAAGAGTTTAATCAGTAGCTCCATTTCTCACATAAGATAATATATATCTATATATAAGTCTATATGTAATAAGTGAGGGGGGGCTGCGTAGGTTTGAGTATTAAAGTCTAGAAATCCAAATATTTAAATGAAATCAACACCACTAATTTTATTCACGAAAAAATTCCACATATTTCGGCCATTAGGCCTTTGTCAAGTGGTGAATGCGTAAAGTGACCTACTGGACAACTGCTTGGAACGCGAGAGCGCAGGGGAAGGATCGTAAGCGTCTGCGACCGGAGCGTATGACGAGCGCGCTTTATGCAGGCGGCACGGCGCAGGAATGTTCCCGTGGGTCACCACACAAGTTTACTACTGCGGTAAGAGAAGAGATGAGCAAAGGGCAAAGTAAAATGCAGGAGAAGTAGAACGAAAGGATGAAAACGGAAAGAGCAGAGGAGATAACGAAGACAGAGAGAAAAAAAGAAAGACAACAAAATAAGAAGGTGGAAAGAATGATGAAAGAAGGAAATGAGGAAACGAAGGAAGAAGAAAAGAACAGGAGAAAGGGGAAGGATGAAGAATGAACATAAAAAAAACCAAGGAATAAATAGACAAAACATTATTGCATAGGGAAAAATATCACCCAATAGGAAAATCGAACTTACAAATATTACAAAATAACAATGAATAAATAATAAATAAATACAAATAAATAATAAAAAATAATATAATAATAATTATAAATATAATGTTAAAAAAAATATAAAAAATAAATAAAAAATAATAAAAAAAAACAAAAACAAAAAAAGCAAAAAAAACAAAAACCAAAAGACAAAAAACAAAAACGATAAATCAATACTATAACAGATAAGTAAAGGACAGGGTTGCATAAAGTCCTAACAGAATGAAAGTTCAACAAGCAAAGAAGCCCTAAACCCCTATTCAGGAACACCAGGAACATGTCAAGACCACTATCGAGGACCTGATCAACGATGATAAGCTTCCTAAATCAGCCATAACAATCTTATCAACCCAAGACCAAGTAGATTTTATCTCTTGCCCAAGATCCACTAGGTCAACAATCCTGGAAGCCCCGTCCGTGTCAGCAGGCAATTGCCCCTACTGAACGCATTGCCGAATACCTCGATGAGCTTTTTAAGTACCAATAGTTGAAATCTTTGCTACATATCAAATATTCACC
>JAMKCH010037619.1:0-14313 GCA_023653785.1 Ophioderma brevispina | reverse complement strand
TTATTGATACATCCAACTATCCAGCCGATCATCCACCTGGAATTCCAACTGGGAAAAAACAAAAAAATTCCCTGTCTCTTCAAGGATGAATCGGGTGGAAAGCAAATAGCTGAATTTGTTGGACCGAGAGCAAAGCTCTATTCAACGGATGTATGAGGGAGAAGAGGAAAAAACGATGCAAAGGCGTGAAGACGTCAGTCGTCGATAAGAAAATTAACCTTTCGAGGATTACAAAATGTCTTATTTGACCAAAACCCCTCGGAATGCGTGACATGAACGTGATATTAGGAGCCACCCATGGGTCTATACAGCAGAGGTCAACAAATAGCTTTGGATGCAGAGGATGACAAGAGAATTATCTTGGAAGACAAAGTCATACCCTATGCTTGGGGATACAAATCACTTCAGTAGCAAAAAAAAAATCTCCCTTAATCTGGAAAATTTCCAATTTGGAGATTTTTGTTTCTATTATCATTAATTTCAATTGTCCTTTTTTATCTTTAATTACTTACCATTTCCTACATTATATCCTACATACAACAGTCATGTTGTTTCAGTCCGGTTTGCTTTTCACAACACACTAATGCTTGTACTATAACACACCATGATACTCTAACCCCAAGTCCTGACTAATACCAAGCCTTAGTTATAACAAAAACTGCAACATAACCTTTTCAACCCGGCACGTGCCTACTGTTAAGTGAACACATCAACCCCCTGTGGCGAATAACAACAGGGTTTTTCAAAGTTTTAATAGAAACAAGCTGTACCGCTTGAACTTAAGCAGTGCGGTCTAGACAAGCCTCGGGGGGGGGGATTTTGAGTTGAGTGCTTATACTTATTATACAAGTTCAAACAACACGTGTTTTTTTTTTGTTTTTTTATGAATTCTAAATGCTAACCGGTTCTAAAATAGAATATTCCGGTTACTTTTTCCTGAAACAGAATTTGGCTTTCGATTTTCACTGTGAATGCAGCTACTTACTAACAGTGTTTGCTACCCCTATTATTATTTAGATCAGCGTGAGGGCTCACTATCAATAATCTCAGCAATGGCTAGCAAGATAAGGTTCCAAGCAAAGTTCATTGCGCAGAAGCAAGGATTCTCATGCTGGAAATAGAATTAGTTGATTCTGATATTCAAGTTAGAGCAGGATAGACAACCGGTTGGATGGTGAAGTAAGAACTAAATAAAATAATATCATAAAAAAACAAAACCTTCGATACTCTAATAGTATCGACGGTTTGTTTATGTGAAAAATCATCATTTTTGTTAAAATAATCCTAAAACCAAAATGTCTTTAAAAAGAATTGTCCAGTGAATACAGTAAATGCCCAATGCAAAATTGTAAGAAAAAACATATTTTCGAGCAAATCATGGGAAAAGGAGTTTTAGACACAGTGGTAATAATGGTTAGCAAACGTCTTTTCTAAGAAGTTCCACGCAGAACAAGAACCACCTCTTCAATGACAATAATGTACATCACGTCAAATCTTTATATTGATTCATGGCTGCACGTGCGCCTTTGTAATTCTGTTGAAATTTGCTTGAAAATTGCCTGGTTTGCTTTGATTTGTGTACAGAGTCGATTTTTAGAATTTACCCATCGAGCGGTTTCGAGAGACATCCCACCAGAGGTTAATACACCACTAACCTGGTTTGCGTAAGGATCAAAATCTTGGGTGGACTACTTTCTGCATGTCATCTGGAAAAAGTGCTTTAAAAGTCTGAAAAATGCACTAGTTTTTATATTAGAAATTGATGAAATATCATGATTGACATGGTAGACTGGGATGTTTTCTCAAACAAGCGCATTTGGACAGTGAATTTGATGCAAATTTCTCCCGGTCATGATTTCACATCGATTTGCAATTACAGGCTTGGCGACTATAGAGAATCTTGGGGGTTGCGGTCTGACATCGTGCAGTTTTGGTGATTCGGTAACTAAACATTTTCCGTTCATCATATGTTCAAAATTTGGTGGTTTTGGTGATTTCAGCTTGTACTTTGGGGTGATGGTTTGTTTGTATTTTCCCTCTGGGAAGTTTAATGTGAAAGAACCATGCTCAAAGTTGCCATTTTCCCAGAGACTACTGGTGTATAGTGATTTAGTTGTGTGTAAACAGACGAGGGAAATTTAAATTCTTTTCTTGTAAAAAAATAAGGTTGCAAAGTTTCATACGTTGGTGGTAAAAAAGTACATAAAGACGAGTATGTCTGGGTGAAAACTGTGGAGTAAGAAAAAGAAACCACCTTGAAATAGAACCTGATTGGATGTTTTATAGAACGCATACATTAAAAGACGAGCTAGCAAACCAAAGCCTGTGGAAACTTATTGGGATTGGTCTGATTCACAAATATCTGTAAGCCAAATAGGCCTACACCTAGAATGCCTAGACAACGCACACCTATTTTCAAATTTTTCGATCGTTCAGTGTGATCTTTCATCCCGGTATCTCTCAGCGGAGGTTCTTTTGGTAGAGCATCCATCGAATTCCTGTGATATTGTAATACTGTCTCATCGCATCACACATCCTTGTGATCTTGCCTCTTCAACTGTTCGTTTATGTAATCTATTTATATGTAGTCTTCTCGAGTCCACTATTCTGTCCCTTCCAATCTTCCTCGTACAAAATTAATGAACGTGTTACACCGCTCATCGGAGCTTGCCAATCGAAAACAAAAAAAAGGCTTCCAGTAAAAGGCAAGAGCGTTTTTAACAGCCCACCAATCTCATAGCTATTGCCGCCATTCTCTTTATTTCAGCAAAAACAAATTTTCTCTTGAGAACTTAGTCTCAATCAAAAATTTTTTTTTTGCACATGCGTACAGCTATCCTGTGATTATTTCATCAGGCAACCAGCCTTGTTTTACAGGCATAGTCTTTTAGCAAGTTGCTGAAACGACACTCAATGTCAATTTCAATATCTTCAACATCTAACTTACTTAGATTTGCAGGTCATTTCAAAAAAACCGCTTCAATTAGCCAAGCATTGGTCATAATCAGCAAGCTTATTGTCCCCGCTTTATATGCTGAATTTACGATCATGTTCACGTTTGGATTATCGGGCCATCTTTTCCTTTTTGTATTAGAAATCATCGAATGGAATATTATTTTTTCTTTCTGATTTTGCTGTGAAGCGGAGATGGAGGTGAAGGTGGATCTGAAGATGACGTTGTCCTTTTTGATAAACCAAATGCTGTTAATCCACCAACAATAACAACCCTCCACAAGAAGAAGGAACATCGGTTTGACCAAGTATCATGTTATTGTTAACAAATCGGTTCTGATAGAGGCACTTGTTCCACTTTCGCTTCAACTTTTGCGACTCTTCGAAGGCTTTCATCTTTGCGAGTCTTTCTTTGTTTTTGGCGGCTAGTGGCGTTTTCAGCCGCCCTTTTTTTGGATCTTTTACTTTTTTGAACGGGGGACTGTCCTTTGCGGTGGTTTTGGTTGAAACGGGAGCTGGTTTTTGCTTTTTTCTGCTTTTTTTGGAAGCCTGCTTCTTCCGTTCTTGGAATTGGTTCCCACTGGAGTTTTGCTGATCGTCCTGATTTTATCTTTTAATTATTGAAAAAAATGCTTGAGGCCCTCTAAATTTTGTTGGACACATTGCTCAAACATCTGACTCATCATCGAGCAATCATCCTGAGCATACTACTGAGCACATTGCTCAGATATCTGCGCCACGCATCTTAGCATCAATCTGAGCACCAAAAAATCGCTATTCACGATAACGTGATAGGATTTTTTTTAAAAAATCTATTTTATCTACACCAACCTCCTTAGGTTCAGGCAAAGGTTTCAGAGGAAGCTGCTTCATTGCCTTAATGTGATTCCTGTTTCAGCAGCAAATTTCTATATGCTACTGGTGCAGTTGTCAGAGCAAAATTGATGAAAGTTGCCTCAGATGACTTCTTCCAGTTTCCTCACGATTGTTAGAGTAAATTTCCAGAAGCGCAACCTTTACCATGTTTTGAGTAAGCCGAGAACGATATGCTTTTCGGGTTTGTTCACCAAAGCATCAATCCGAACTTTCATACGAAGCATATAATTTTTTTCGATTTCTTTCTGCTCAAGCTTTGCGATTCATCCATGTTATACTTTTTCCGAGAAATTCTTTGCTCTGACCGAAACAACGATTTTAAAATCAGCTTTTCCCTCTTGTCACTAGTCAACCCTCCAAGACTCTGGAATCATCACCTTCTTCGCTTCTTCATGCGCGGATTTGTCGATGTCAGACATATTTTATTTATACAATGCAACATACCTCGATGGGTTGCAAAAGAGTAAACAATTTTCGATAACAACTGCTTTGTTGTTCCAAATCTTTTCAGTTGCTTTCTTTTCGGGAATGGTACACTTCATTCTCCTTCATAATCGTTCAAATCATCTCCATCTTTGCCCCAAAAAGGTAGCTATCCATTTGACCTGCCTCCTGATGGTTTTTGGAACAGCGACGTAAGCCTAGACAATCCACCTAAACAATTATGTACGACCGGAGGAAATGCTAGCTTTATCAGAAGCGCTTCTTTTTTGTCCTCTTCGGGCGAATACTGTCATTATCAAAAACGAACTGCCCCGTCATCATTTTACCTATGACCTCAGTAAAACAACTTGATTGTCCGTTTGAAACTGATCGGTCGATTTTCGGAAACATTGTTCGGGATCAACCCCAAAAAAACATAATCCGGATTCTTGATCGGCCCACGCCCGTTAGTCCGCCTTTGTTGCTACTCCAATTTGGGCAGATTATCACGATGTACTCAAAAAATCTATTGGTATTTTTTTTCAAGGAGATCCAGAAAGGAAGTCCCGCTTCCTCCCCTATACAATAGTCCTCGGTCCTGAATATCGCGCTATGTGAAAATTTTTGAAATTCCATTTTTTATTTTTTATATCAAAAACACTTTATGGAAATTAAATCCATAGAATTTTTTTTTTGTATTTAATGACGGTTTTTCTGCAAGCGTCCATCCCCTATATGCACCTCGCATCTTTGATGTAAAATAAGTCGCTTGAAGGTCCGCCTGCGGTGTTTCGGCATCTCTCTCTATTTTCGATTGAACGTTTTGACTAGCCCCCCCCCTCTAGTGTCTTCCAGAAGCCGTGAAGACTGTCCGTCAATGCGCTCTCATTCTATCCATAGTCCCGTATTTCGTAGTCAGATAGTCCTTTACTTGAACGTCCGACAGTTTCCCCTTCTTTAACACATCTGGATTAATTTCTTATGTTTTTCCATCAGCAAAATGTTTTATCTGACTTTCTTCAAAGGCTGATGAGGCTTCATTCCACTTGCGTGTATCTGATTTTTGGATTTCCCATCCAAGGTGGCTGAGACTTTTCCTTAATTTTTGGATGGTAAATTTTTAGAGTCCTCTAGCGTACCGAGTCTCCACACCATTGGCTGCTGATCGACTAACAGAATAATAGACCATTCATGGGATTTAGCCTGCGGTGCCATGACGATGTTCCAGACTGTTCCAGATTTGTTTAGACTCTCTTTGCTGTGTGTAACAACTCTATCGTACAGAACCACAACTGTTCACCGTTTGCGGCGTTTCTGATCACGTACCAACTCTGAGATGTTAATGACCTCGAACTTCAGATTATATCCGTCACTTTTCGTAATCAGCATTCGTATCTGTGCTAACGACTACCTCTTCCGTGCATTATTGAAGGTCAAAGTTCGTAGGCTAGCCTATCTTTAAGCTTCATACTGGAAAAAGGGATTAATGGGAGCTCAGCATTTCAAAGAATCACGTGGTATGCTGAACATGTTATCAATGCGGTTCTTTGCCACATCTTTCCTGCGGTCGCTCCCTTGTCCCCGGCGTCTATCCTGATTTTTCTGACAGCTTCGTGCATAATTCCTTGAAGGGCTGCATTTTCTCTCTCTCGCCGTCTGGTTTTCCATAGATCCTTCATAGCAAACAAACACAATCGTCATATTCAAGTAAACTACTCTGACCCTCTACTTGACTTCGAGTTTGCTCACGATAGCTCTACCGAGATTGTTTACGATAGTCCGATTGGCGTCTGCTGTCCTCCTATGACTTAGATCTTAACCTTACGTCTCCTGCTGCTTCCTGGAACGATACATCGTCTCTTCCATGAGATCGTGGAAATTTGACGGCTAAGGATTTCACCCTGTTTGATCGTGCTGGGATTGTGCGTGTTGCGAATCGTGCGACGTACTCCCTTGATTCCTCCTCGCGTGTTTTGCGAAGTTGGCGGTAAGGATCCAATTTATTTCCGTCAGATGTGCCATTTTATTATATAGAAATAAAGCACGATGGAATATTAGATCCAATAATTTTGAGATGGTAGGGTTGAAGATGAATGTTGAGGCTATGATCCATGATACAGAACCTTTACTTGATGAAGGCAGCTGGTGGATATGAAGCAGAGCTTCCCTCTGTAAACCACTGAGCCGCTGACCATCTTAGGAATTATGATCACAAAAAGTATTTTTACAATTATGTTAAAGACAGGGGTGGGTTTTGAACCGGTGATATTGATAGATAACGCCTTACTTATACACAAACTATCATTCACCAATACAAATACACAGGAAAGTTTATGTGAGATGGCAGGACAATCGATTGTGAAACTTATGAAGAGAGAGGAGGTGGATTTTTAGCTCCAAGCGGAGTTGCTAACAAGCAAATCAGGGATTCGGTGGAAACATGTTGTAAGAGATGTCTCCCTCGGATGAAGAAATAGGTTGTTGCCGGAAAAAAAAAAAAAAGGAGGATCGTATTTATGTCAGAGAGCACTAAGGCAGCCGCTTTGAATGATGCAAGACACACCAGCTCCTAAGGATAATATCGAATTACAAGATATGAGTGAAACTTCCGATCAAGTAAGAGAAGTTGTGGTGATATTAACAAGCGTAAATAAGAACTGATGTTGTGTTTAACCCTGATTTAAGCTTTCAACAACATGTAAGAGAACCTCTCGAAGAGCCGATCATTTATAAAAACAATCAGCGGGCAAGCGAAAGCTGCCAAAATGAAAAATAACAGCGGCAAAAACACCCATTTCGGGTCTGAGCTCGAAAAAGATTTGAACAGGGCTAGAGAAGATGAAACTTTTGAAATTGAATAATGGATTACGGTGCAAAAGACAACGATGAGAACAGCAGAAGCTTGAAAATCTTGGAACCCCAGAATTTCTAAGTCAGTTCAATTCAACCGAATCGCGCGACTGTAGACAAAATTCTTTATCCAGAACAAAACGCTCTCATGAAACGATTCAAACCTTGTTTGAGAACAGGGTGTCCACCATAGCATCCATCTTGACAGCTATTGGACTAGCCGATTCAACCATAGTGGCATCTGATATTAGCGCCACCAGAAGACGTCGCAGCAGTTTACACTACTCCAGTCCAAACCAACTCCACCCGGCCAGTCCTGAGCCTGGTCCCTCAACCATGACCACCAAAGCCAAACTTGGAATGATTGGGTTCAAAAGCGCAAGCGTTCAAAAAATTGCAACCCTTTGATTAGCTTGGAGACAATTTTTGATCGCTCTCTCCCAGGGATTATGGTTCGGTAATCATTTTGTTGTTGATCAGCCGCGAGCGTTGTGGGATTTTTGCTATCATATCTGGACCTTTGCTCTCTTGGTTGGAAGTCTTTGTACACCGGCGGTGAAGGAAATTTTACGATGAAAGAAAAAAAAAGAATAAATGGGAAATGCGAGCATAAAAAAAAACCTCTAACAATGTTCGAGGTTTTTTTTTTTTATTTCAAACCACAAAAAAATTTTCACAGTCAAGAAAAATCATCATATAACCGAAGCAAGTTTCAACTTTTGCATTGTGAGCTTCTTTTCTCTTTCCTTTCAATTCTGATAATGTCTTTGCTATCACTTTCAATTTTTTCTTGGATTTGATTTCACTGGTTTTCATTTTTTTATATATCGAAAATCAACGCAACAAGCCGACAACAAGTCACGTAACGTGATCGCTAGTATTTTTCTCGTGAGAAAAGGTTCAATGAAGTATTCTTCAAATTCTGATCTTCTTGTACTTCGCTTTGCAGCGCTTCGATTGGACTTAAAGGTTCATCAAAGTCCTCATCATGATCTGGCTTTGACTCGATTTTGCTCAAAATCTTGCACATTCACCAATTCATTCAATCCAATTTCATGTCAAAGTTGCCACTTGAATTAAAATGTTTGGACCCATTTTCAATTTCCCAGAGAAGTATTCATGTTGCTAGGACAGGGTATAAACCAGGTTCTACAACAAAACTCCTAGCTTGCCCTTTGGGCATACTGAAAGTTTTCTGAATCTAGAAGATGAACTTGGAATGTCCACAGCTGAATTAATCACGTCTTCCATCATTGCTAAAAACTGTTTTTGAGCATCGAACCTCTACCTACCTGAACCAATATATGTCGATCTGGTCTGAGCTTGTGATCCTTAGGAAGCTCAGCGTAGGTTTTTTTTGGTTTTTTTTTTCGAATGCTGTCGTTGATTCTCGTAAACTCCAGCTCTGTGATCCCTTGGATAATCCAAGACCAAAGATCCTAAGGCTGAATAGATCGTGCCGTCCGGTGATCTATCTACATAACCGGGATCGCGTTCAAAGGGACGGTCTGTTCGGTATACTCCACACTTATAGGTATGACGGGCCAGCCGCTAGCAAATTTCCGCTGGATGGAATATACACAACTGGGCAGATCTCTCTTCATCGTATAACCGGGGGAGGCTTCAGAATTTTTTGTTGATTCATCTATCCCACTGAGTGGTATTGTTTAATAAACGATGGCATAATATTCACCCTTCCAAAGTTAGAGGATAGAATTTCTTCCTGCTAAAAATTCGTTTGGAGTTTATACCGAATTCATTGCAAATCCCTCAAAAACACTTAAACGATTCCATTATGGAACTGCATGAATGAACTGATCAGTGGAAATGGGACACTTCATCTCGCCTCTCAAAATTCGTCTTATTTGATAGTAAGCGTGAATTCTGAAGACGCTCCTGATTATAGGATTCTCGTTGTGGAGCTCTTCCTCGAGATACCGCAACCTGTGGTCGCTGCCCAAACGGCGAAAATTAGGTTGGTTCTGCCAAACCTGCATCGGGTTGGACAGCCATTTTTGATAATTTTTCGTGCCATGCCAACCGTGCTGGAATTGGGGAAGCTTGTAATTCAATCCATGTTGGCAAACGGATTCCGAGCTCCTTTTCCATTCACGTGAATTTCCTGGTGTATCAACGAGAATGGATGAGTCGGTTCAAAAAACACCACAACAACGGAAAGCTGAGCTCGTTTCATTTTTATAAAAGATAAAAAAAATGAAGAAGATAAGGTTCAAAGAAAGGTCTTAGTTCACATCGTACCTAGAAAAGATAGAATGGGAACTTGGGTTTTGAACGCGAGCCAAGACTAACATAAAGATGAAAAGCCTGAAGATAATTAACGCTAGCAAGGGCAAACCGTACAAACTCGATGAACACTCTGGAAGGAGAACAATAGCGCTGAATGAGCTCACGTTGGGTAGATGGTACAACCTTTCCAAAGATATTCCCGTAAGCTCGGGCAGACATGCACATTCCACCGAAGCCAATATTCCCAGCGGGAAATTACACTTTTTCAGAGTTTAGCTCAAAATAACTATCGCGATTACGGGCTTATACCCTCGAAGTCAAATCGGAAACCGGTTTAATCGACATGACGATTCCGAAAATCTTCTTTGGTTGCCAGATCCTGTCAGATATATGCTAAGTTTGGATGATGAAGATTGGCTGTACTCTGGAACCTACACATGCGAATGATTGTGGAATTTAACCCCTAAGAGAATTTTGGTTTACCTGAAGCAAATAAGCACCACGACAATCTCCGATGATCGTGATAAATCAAGGTAACGCATCTTGTTGAAAAACATTCCGATTATGCGGATTTAAAATTTGGGGAAGTGTTTACAACAAGCGATCGATATACATCCGAGTTGGATGATCTAACCCAGACATTTCGAAATCGATTTGGAATTTCAAAATCATTGAACAAACTTGCCTGCTCATAACTGTATAATCCACAAAACATGCCTGTCGACGTGTTACTAGAAATCAAGTATAAAAAAATTCTCGCAACAAATTTTTTGGAGGATATTTTTTTTTGCAGAAATAAAATACAAGAGATGTCATCTACGGTTATCGAGCAAATTGAAGAATCATCAGCGGGGTTGGGGAAGTAGACCTAAAACAATCTGCTTGAATGGCTGATGTTCTATCTAAATCTGGAGGTCGCATGATAGGCAGACTAAAGTATGGGGAACCAAAATAGTGGAATTGGATCCCGAAAGAACGATGCTGCAAAACGGCTAGCTATGTTCAAATTTCGTCTCCACCTAAATAGCACAAGTGGACAAAGGGCTGGTGGAGAAATGAACTGGGGATTGGATCTGGGACTTCAACACTGTGACAATAGACGGTCCCTCCACTCGATACATTGAGATCTTTAAAACAAGGTTACCGTGGACGCGGCTCGGGCACATGAGCACGACGTAAAAACCTTTTAAAACGGATCTCGGGAGATATATATCTTTCCCACGAAGATGGAACCAAGCCTCCGTTTCCGTTAGAGCTATAAAGAACATTAATCTGGCAATGGGTACTACAAGTGGCAGATTCAAAATAAAATCTTCGAGATCCATTGGGAAAATGTATAAAGAATAACCCAGGGAGATAACAATCACTGCGGATGTTGAGCTTCTAGATGATGGAACTATGAGAACAAAACCACGCTTCTAACTCATTTAATCCTTGAATACCCAAACCATGGATTCTATTATTTTCTATTGTCTCGCAAAACCTGGAAATCGCCTTACAATACCGAATACCAGATCACACCATGGGATCATTGGCATCCAACGCAAGGTACCGTTTCCTCATTCGATCGACTGGCATGATGGTTCCTAATCTACACCATTTCCATCACAGGGTCGTCGAAACACAAAATAAAGTGGTACGGATGACGGGGTCTGGGGGTATACGGGGCGAAGCCCCCCAAGCCGTGATTTTCGTAATTTGGAGATCATAATTTGTACAGGAAGGTAATAGGACTAATAAAAATTAGTTGTTATATTAGAGGTAATAATGTTACAGAGTAATTACCATAGAGAATCCTACATTTGTTTCCCGCATTTTGCCCACAACTACACATGTCATGTTGTCTACGATCTACAGACACTTATAATTTACATTATTAAATTGGTCTAATAAACGAAATTAATACTATTTTACATCACGTTTTAGCCGCACATGAACTGCTTGACACGATCGCAAGATGTACAACAGAAGTCCAAAAACACTATGATTCATGAGCGCGCAACTTCTTCACCTCTGACATGGAGGCGCTCGTTTTTGTGCAGTTAAAATTCCTTACCAAGTAACAAAAAAAACTTTTTCACTCAAACTCATCACAGTGCGATCGAGTACAACATAATCAAATATGCTTCGGGTGAATGGTGGTTTCAGATGAAAACAATGCCTGAAAACCTAATCCTAGGGAAATATTAACAAACTCATGATGGAATCGAAACACTAGGTTTATGAGCTTCTATGACAGACATTCAGCAAATCGAAATCATCCAACAACTTCGTAGATTTCAGTTGAAGATTTACGACGAACGTGCTTATCTATAAATAAAAGATGAGCAAAACTAGCGCACCGAAATTAATCCTGACTGGATGGTGAAACGAGCGTAGCGCAGTTTCGACTCAAACAAATCTCGAAAACAATAATTTTTGAAAGTTAAGTATATCACCGAGAAAGCTAAGGAGAAAATACAAAACCGCATGGAATGTGTTCTACAATCCGCTCAGTCTCTGTGAACAGTTTGCAGTCGGTACAGGAACGGCGCAGTGGAACCTTGAGTGCAGTGAATAGGAGCTGCTTATCACTTCCTATTCCTCTTGGGGTGTGGGCAATGTTGGGTGGATTTGTTTAAGCGCGCAGCGTGGCTCTCGGAAAGGCAACGATGAAAAAAGTTGAAAAACATGAGAGCATCAAACGAACCGCTGAATTAGTCTGAATACCGTGAAAAATCTCGTGTCTAATGCGCTGCAGGCTGGGATGTTAGTAACGAAGAATTTCATCACATTTTAGGGAGTTAGAAAATTATAGAAATCACAAGGCTGGAAGAAACAACCCCACCAGAACTCGGCAGATTGATCGAATGACAGCCGAGAGGGAAAGAGAGATCGTCTGATTGTGAGGACCCACAAAATTTACATGCAGCCATAACCCCCCCCCCCCCCCCCCCGAATTGGTTGCGGTGAAACTTGAATTTAGTGAGGGCGTAAAATTTTCCTTCTTCGCGGAACATCGAAATTTTACTGCTTTTGCTTGGCAAGCGAGATTCGATTGCTCAGCTGACGAATTTTTGGATGCCATTCTGATTTTCTGTATAGGCAACTTTATAATTCAAATTTTTGTTTGCAAAATTTTGCTCTCCCACAAAAATCTGTCCAACCCGGTCAATAGGGGGAAATGTAGGGTAATGCTGTAACCATCCCTACGGATTGTGTAGAGGGGAAATGTAGGGCCAATTGCTGTAATCAACCCCAAAATGGCTATGGGATTGGCAAAAAGTACAGGAGGAAGAGAAAATGGCTTCGGATAGCCCCAAATCCCACTACTTCTGGTCTTGGTGTATCTAGCCAGGCAATGTTCCTTGTCTGTAAGATGAAGGGGAGCTGGGAGACTTAGCGGGTGTCGACAGAAAGGTCGACGAGATTGCGCAGTTCTGTCTGCCGAGCTGTGTGATTCTTTGACAGTGTTATGCGCAGGTGCTTGTTGTCAACAGCGGCATTGTTCACCAGTCTATGTGTGTGGGTTCTCTCCGAAGTAGGAGGGTGCAATGCCTGAAAGGCACTGGTAGAAACTCGATGGAGTAGGGACGAAGGCAGCCAGTAATTATTCTTTCATGGTCTCGTTGAGACGTGTCGCTTTTTGGAGAGTAGGTCGCATGATTCAGCAGCGCTTTAGACCAGAGCCAGGGCGGAGGTGCGTAGAGTGGATGGCCTAGCACCCCATGAAGATCCAGAAAGGCGGCACAGGAGGTTATCCTCGAAAGCTACCTTTGCACATACTCGATCAAGCTTCCAGCTAAATTGGTGTAGGATGGTGTGGCAGAGGCGCTCCATTAAGGTTGATTTGGAGATTCTTTGGTGTTAAGAATAAAAAGGCAGTAGCGGTGGTCTTAGCTTCACTCAGCTGAGTCTCCAGGTCTTGAGGTATTCTGCAAGTATGGCCATATCTGCAGTTAAGTTGTACTTTCTACTTCAGTCCAGCTTCTGTCCGAGGAAGAAGGACAAGATCGTTGGCGTAGCCATATGTTTTAATTGTTGAGGTAAGTCGCTGATATGCAAGTTGAACAGTATGGGAGCCAGTACAGATATTTGTGGTACTCCGTTCCTCAAACGAAGCAGTCGACTGCTCTGCCATTACTGGTCTCAAGAACAAAGCTACTCTCTTCAAATGAAAGAGTGAAAAATCACTCTGAATTTGGAGTAATTTAAATTAACTCTAATCGCGTGGCTTTTAGCTCTAAAAGAGCGAGGAAATGCAGCCTGACACCGTAACTCGAGGGTGTTAAAAAGAGCGCACTCTGTTACCAAGTGGCTCAAAATGCCACATCTTCTTCGGAGTGAAGCTCATCTGATCTTATCGAGCGGCTTTAGCTCTAAAGAATGAGAAAAATGCTCGTTTCGGACGGAACTAAGCCATCAGAAACGCCGCAAATCCGTGATTATTTTAGAACAACATGGCGGACGAGTTAGCCGAGCCGTCAGCACATGGTTGAACGAGTTGAAAAAATTAGTGAAGAAATCATAGAGATCTTTACGGAGGTAGTATATTGTATGTGTCGGGCACAAGTCATAGCAGTTACAGGACAAAGTGTGGAGAAGCAGAAATGTTTATTTTATATACACAGATGAGCCATTGAATAGTAAGTATATTCAAGGCAGAAAAATTATTTGTTGATTCGTTTACACAAAACAAATATGAATGCTAGTTTGGGAAGGGCCGCACTTTACTTGGGGCTAAACAAAAGTATGTAGTACGAGGGTGTGGGTAAGGAAGGTGAAAACTGAGGGCGCTAAAAATCATTCGATGCGAAGGGTAGAAGAGAATTATGCCTTCTTTTGAATAGATTTGTGTGTTTTTAGAGTGATGTGTTTAGATATATGGCGTAAGGGTGATTGTTTGTGGGTGTTGGTGTTAGAATCGGTTGTATGTGTGGATTATTGTGAGATAGGTGTCATGAGTTAGGTGAGGTGCGGTCGGCG
>JAMKCH010037618.1:0-14194 GCA_023653785.1 Ophioderma brevispina | reverse complement strand
TCGAAACGTTAATTTACAGTAAGATATTCATCAGCAACCTCTATCGTGGAGAAGATGTCTGGCACAACCTTGCGGGGTCCATTATATACCCAGGACATTGACGCAGAGCTACCAGAACTGTTAAGGGAAGAGAAGAGAAGAAGAAGAAAACAGACACATATGTAAAATTCTGAAAACACAATCAAAACGAAAAGCATTTACTTCCAGCAGGAGACTAATAGTGCTGCTGTTAATTAACTTCCAATTTTGAAAATTAAAAAAAAATGTGCAATTTGGCTAAAGTAATGATATTCGCATGTTGTATTTACAACATCCTTCATTTTGAGATTGGAGAAATTAATTTCCTGATAACTTATGTTCTTTATGTTTTATACAGGAGTCGAAGTACAAAGTTTTTTAATCTAATTTTATGAAAATGGCACCATCTTTCTCTAGCAAAACAACGAAAAAATAAGAGTAAATCAAATATCGTATCAGAAAACATAAACATTTTTTCAATTCAAAATAATTATTACAATCGCCCTCACGTTCACATACAACTGATCACAAAAAGTGTAACCATAACATGTTTATTATATAATCAGAGTTAGAGTTTATGGTTACGGTCACATAAAGCAATACTTTTGAAAAAGAGGTCGTTTTGCATAAAACTTATCTTTCGTTGGGGTAAAAAATCTTGAACGATCTTGAAATATTGGTTTTGGAACGTCAGTCGTGGGATATACTAGTAAAATAGAATTACACTGTACACGCGGCAAGCTTATAACCTATCCTGTCACGATTTTTGCTAGTTCAGTCATTTCACTAACAACATGAGTCCAAGGTCTAAAAGTTAGGTACTTTCAAAAAAAGAGATTGGAAATCACACACATACATGCCCATACAACCTGCAGAAACTCACCTGGCTATTGAAGCTTGTTCTAGAACCCGTTGAGTTAACGTCGATGGACTAGTTGGTTCAAACTTCCCCGTCGTCACTGTAGACGTAGCCGCCTGCATAAACTCATCAGTGACGTGGAAGGGATTATGCTAAGGACCGGCGGTGTAGGTGAACGAGATGACAAGGCTGGTACTCTTGGGAGCTGCAAAAGGACGGCGATGTTGATGGATCGGTGGGAGGTCGTGGCGGCTGGAGAGGCCGCTTTGCTGCTCTAAAGAAAAAAGAAACAAGACACAGTTCGGGTTAGAGTGCTGGAAGGTGGAAGAAAGGGCACAAGTACAAGTACACAAAACAACAAAAACAGAACAGGACTACGTTCACAAAAAACTATTAAAAAAAATTAGGAATGGATGACAGCATATAGCTAGGAATGATAAGATGTTCTTTTTTTTAATTTTTTTTTGAAAGAAATGAGTGAGGCGGCAGTTTTTAAATGGGATGCCAAGTTAGACAAAAGCAAGGGACGTGAAGTTGCAAGAAATCCTGCTCAAGAAGATCATTTGGCACTAAGTTATGGTTAAATTGATAAATGAGCACTGTTAACAAAAAAGTCCGTAAATTTACGGCATTTCTGGGCCAGCAGTAGTACAGGTCATTTTGGGTAAAATTTACAGAAATTCTGTAAATTATCATTAACGGAAAACTTTGGAGTAATTTTACAAGAATTTGTCTCTATTATGGAAAAAAATATGTATTTAAAGAATTTTTCGTAATTTAAAGCTACGGAACCCAAAAAAAGGTCCGGAAATATTGCTGCCAGAAAGTTTTGAAATATTCGTAAAATTAACATTTTTAGTATTTTTATGTTTTTTGTTTTTATTTTTATTGTTTTCTAAAACAGATTTTTCCCGTAAATTTACGGAAAATTGTTTCTAAATGTACGGAAATTGTAACAGTGAGGGTAGCAAGTTGAAGTCATGTTAATGTCGTGGACGTTCAAGTTTAAGGATGAGAAAAAGGGGATCATGGGAAAAGGAGATTGTATCCGTAAGGGTAATAACCAAAATTAATATGCGCCGCGGTTGATCTGTTCTATTTTGCATTATATTTACATTTTTGTAATAATTGCTGAATAATTTGAATTTGAAACTTAAAACGCCATTTCCGGGAATATTACGGGTCACGCACTAGTGCAAAAAGAATGACATATGGCAAAACTAAATTAGTCCCTGTATCTTGCCTTTCAAATTCTGAACCCTCATTACGACCCCCCCCACCCCCCACCTTTGTGCATACTTCTAAATCAAATATATTCTATATCACATATTATCGGTTAGCGCGTAGAACTTAAGTTGGTACCACCTGCAATCAATCTCCAAACATGATCAACGTCTACAGAAAAGATCTTAGCGGTCTCATAGTCAAACATTATCATGCAAAAGAGAAACTCAAATTAACAAATACAATATGCATAGTATCAGAAAAACCATGTATGCTCAAATACCTTTTCTCTCCATATCCAATTCAGTCAAGATCTCATTCCAAAGGTCTTCCGTTGTTTCGTAGCAGCAAAAGGAGGAATTGCCTTGAGCGCTACTTCTGATGAAGAAGATGGTGGAATAAAGCAGAGAGATCCTTGAAAGCTTGTCGGCTAAACCATTACACCAAGTCATGAGAGATTTGGTAGCGAGCAGCGATGGCGAGATCCATGATATATTGGAGAAATTGGATCATAATAAAATTAAGCTGCGATAATGACAATATGCCGGATAAGTTCGTTGTGAAGGCGAACAGAGAATGAATAAGAATACGGCAATCGATGACCGATATGTGTATTAGTGCTCCCATTTGGTCACTAATCCTGGTGTTAATTAGCATACTTTCATTAAAGGGTCCTATCACTGATGAGTATACTTCGTCATAATTTGCATATACAAAATCGACCACGTGGTGTATTCACTTATTCAAAGCTACTAAATGTTGTAGATGAGGACAATTAGCCATGCCTATACGGCCAATCACGTTGAATTCCGTTGCCTTATCCGTTGTATCTTGTAACTTCACCACCACCGATTCAAGAGGACAGGATGCCACAGTAGAAAGGATTGTTCGGCTTTCGGGTCGAAACAAGTAGTTGAAAGGAACAATTGATGATACTTCAAGGAGAATCCCTGCGTTGGGGCGTGATAGGTTGGCAATGTGCTTTTTATATGGTCGTGATCAAACAAACCACCAAATTCAGTATAAAACAAGAACAAAATTTAAAAAAACAATAAATCTTAAATTTGGTATAATTTTAATACGTTACTCTGTATTTGATTTGTTGTCTTAAACGTTACATAAGTGTAGTTAATTTCAATTTCCTTGTTTTCCATAATGATTTATTGGGCGACCGATACTTTTATTAGCCCCGGGGTTATCGTAGTGGGAAGAAAGGTACCAACAAGCTTCTTAAAAATGTGAACAATGTAAACACGGATTTTTGGTAAATTTTAGTAATCTTACAAAAAAATCTTGACAACAATTCTACCAATAAGATCCCATCAAAATTATAGGTTCAATTCAAATTTACTGTATATATTTACGACAAACCGCAAACTTTACAGTTTCATGTAAAATATTTTATAACAAACTGTGCAGTACATACGCCGTAAGCATTGGTTGACATTTGTGAATAGTCTACACTATTACAAGTTAACGTGTTCGCGAGCTTGTTTTTTATTCTCTACACATTCTCAATAGCTGGAATAACTCACCAAATATATATACATGTTTTTAAATGTTTTAATTGTATTTTTACGGCACACTGTATTTTTACAGGATTTTTTGGCAGAATTGCTGACAGTAAAATTGCCAGTATTTTACAGGGTATACGCGCTCTCAAGTGAAATGTTGAATTGTTAGACTTAGTTCTACATATTATAAGACTCATTTCTCAAAATGGATTAAAGTTTAGTAACTCCAGTTGGCTCAATCGGAGGTATAAGTAGATCTACAGTGGATCTGCTGTTTTTAAGAAAATATCAAGGCATTTATCAAGCCTTCCTTAAATTTAAAAATATGTCAAGATTTTAAGTAAAAATCCCTAAAAAATGATATATAAATATCTATCTGTATATGAAGTGACCCCTAGAAATGACTCGTGGTGTACGTGTGAGTAAAGTAAACTTAAAATTGCACATTAACAGCATAAGTATGAACTTAATTTGATAAGGCATAAACATACAATGATAAACTACGAGCACACGGGGAAAACAAGGGTGCTGACCAAAATTACAATTAATAGATTGAAAAAAAAATACAGAGAAAAAAACAGTTAAATATAGAATGAATAAGTATAAGTTACCCAAATCATAAGACAATTAATCAGTTGCAGAATAAAAATCAATGAGCTGTTGTTTGAGAATTGCTTTAAAAATAACAAGACTAACATAACATTACAATTTGGAAGCAAAACTATAATAAACAGTACTTAGGTGATAATACCACACATTTTTAAAAGAGCAGTATTTATGCACCAACCGTTATACTTAATGTAAGAATAGAACTATTCTAAAATGTGTTAAATAACGGTGGAACGTCATTAAAAATGCAAAATATTATTTCCCTTATATTCCCTTCGATTTTCTTAGTTTTTTATTATATTTGGTTAGTTTAATTATTAATATCTTAATTTGAAAACAAAAGCAGTTATTTTTACCATCTGATATCTGTAAAATTATGTAGTGTAGTGGATAAGGTATAAGACTTGCATTCTTAAGTCCCTGCTTTGAATCGCAGTAAGGTACACGTATAAAATCTCGTATGATTGAGTAATTAGTGATTTTAGAAAGTGTACATTACCATATGAAACCAAGTGTAAGCCTACACTGTTTCAAATCTCTTTCTTCACGTTTCTCTCCTTTTATTGTTTTTTTTTCTCAAAATCGTTTGCCTAAAATATAACGTTTTTTACAACCATGTGGTAACGTAAATACAACACTATGGTGTTATATAGCTACAACGTTAAAATTATGTGAGGAGACTGTAATAACGTTTTCGTTTAAACATTGTTTAAACAAGTCAAAAACCAACATTAATAATAACATTAAAATAATTAACCGACATTAAAGCTAAATTTGAATCTGAATCTGAACAACGTTGAAACTGTAATTTCACGACGTTATTTTACGTTCTCAAATATTTTGACTCTTTCGTTTGAATCACTGATATTCAAATATGGTCTAGTTGAAATATGGGATCTTCTGGTAATATGAACAGTGATAATAAAATATGGGTGTCTTTTTGTAAGAGCAGACATCAAATCAAATCAAATCAATTTATTCAGCAAATCAAAGATTACACAGAAATAAATGTGAATTTATGTACAAAGTAGAACAGATACAATGTGAAAATAAATTAATTGAACATTGGAGAGGAAATATCGAATGCTAGGACCTCCACTGGACAACTCCTGGGAACTTATAAGAGGTGGAGGCCCTTACTTAAGGTAACTTACTTAAACTTACAACATACAACGATGAGCATAATGAACAAGACAAAATTTAAAACAACAAATTGATTTTACTTGTAAACAAACGATTGTGTCTCCTAAAATCCATATAGGGATGCTCAACGTATTGTGTTTTACTATTGCCTAATGTAGAAACAAACTCAGTTTTTAGTCTTTACAAAAATCAATGAAACATATCATGTTATCAGCAACAGGGGTAATATGAATCATGAAAACTCCAAAAACTGCAACTTTTGGTTTTGAGGTTTTACGTTTTTCAGGCGTTCTATCTCAGTCATTTTGCACGCTTTTTTACAAGCAAGACCTAGGCAACAAAGTGTATATCTTGAAAACTTTCAAAATTATCCGACTTTAGCACAATACTGATCGAAAATCATTCCGAGATACTTTTTGTGCCAGCTGTATTATACACTGCTTGATGAATATAGAAAGATGAATTTAATTATTGTTTGATTTATTATTCTTGAGTATGACTATAATAGATAAAAATTCATTTCATATAATAAAATTTACAAACCAATTGATCTGTCTTATTCAAGCTTTATTGATTTGGTGTGAATAGAAATTACCCAGATGTGTAGTCAGGAAAATGGATGATTTTATTCAAATGAGCATAACTTGGATTTGACATTTTTTTAAATGTCAAATTTAAAATTTCTTCTTTAAATTTAAACCTTTAGAAACTGCTTTTTGCAATGATATATTACTTTACAGGGGAATCTTTTTAGATTTTTACTAAACCATGACAAAAATAAGTAATCTTCTTTTTGAATCAGCCTGTACTTGAGCTAGAAAGCAAGAAGAAAAGTACCAGGTTGCACTCAATATTAAGAGTACCTCCACAAATTGAATGGTTTCTTGCTAATTCCGCTGCAATATAATTGATAAGACATAATGAAATTTACAGCAAAGGTGATCCTATCGGCTTCAAATTTCAAGAGCAATACACTAATTGGCTTTACAATTGGTGCTTAAATTCAATGTCTTTTAAAAATAGGAGTGGTGGGAATAGAGGTGTCAAAAAAATGCTATTCCAATCGGGAAACTTGTTTTGGATTCGAAAAACGTGGTTTGATCTCAAATCCCAGACAGGTAAGGCAAGTAATTTGCACAATGAAAGAGGAAACTGTGTCTTCGGCGAAAAACTAGGTGTTTTTGATTGAAACTTGCGTATCGAGTTTGATCAACTCCAACGTTTTTCGAAAACTTTCCAAATCGATAAGCCTGGTTTCGCGCCTGGTTTTCAAATTAAAAAAAAGGTTTTTCAAATTCGAGAAGCAGGGTTTTTTCGCCCGATAAACTAGGTTTTTCAAAAACATAGATTTTCGAATTGATACATAATGTTTTTTCAAATCGAAAAAAAACACCACTTTTATCAAATTCGATAAGAGAAGGTTTTTGAAAATTCAGGTTTTAATTTGAAAGCCATGTTTTTGTGATGAAAATACCAAGTTTCTTAAACTAGATTTATCAAAAACCTAGCTTTTCGAATCAATTAACCTAGCTTTTCAAATCGGAAAAACCGTATTTATTATTATTAAATTCGATAAGCAAGGTCTTGAAAAACCTGGTTACTAAAAAAATAGGTTTATCAAACCTAGCTTTTCGAATCCATAAGCATGGTTTTTCGTTTCGAATAACCAGGTTTATCAATCAAGTTTTTCTCAGGTTTTCAATCAGGGTTTCCTCTTTCTTTGTTGAATATAAGTGTCATAGGCAGGTATAATGTCCAATAGAAGAAAAAGTCCTCGTTTTTCAACCGATAAACCAATTTTTTTTTTCAAACAAAAAAACCTGATTTTTCAGATCGAAAAAAAAACAACAACACGGATTTCTCAAATCGATAAGAAAGAAAGACAAATTCTCGGCCGATAAACCAATTTGGTTAAACTTGCCCCCCCCCCCCAAGGGTGTAGCCAGGATTGTAATTTGACGGGAGGCTGAGACTGTCTTTGTGCCCTAAATTTGTCCAAATTAGAAAAAAAAAAAAAAAAAAAAAAAAAAAAAAAAAAAAAAAAAAAAAAAAAAAAAAAAAACCATAAAAAGAGCTCAAAAAGGCCCAAAAATAGATTTTGCGGGCGGAACGAGCAAAAGAAATGGGTTTTTATGCTTTTTCCCCCGGTTAAAATTTCGGTGAAAAAAACACTTTTGAAAAATTTTCCCCCTTGGGACGAATTTTTGGGGAAGTTCCCTTTTTAAAAAATCGCCCCAAAATCCTGGTTACGGGTCTTCCATTAGCCGTCTGTGCCATCAACACGGATCCTCATTTTACAAACGTTCATTTCATGTACCATATATATGGTTATAAGCCGAGTTTCTCTTTTTGAAATAACATTAACACATTTCCGCACATTTACGCATTGTTGAATTAAAATGATTTGATCTGAAAATAAAGTAAAGCAAATTCAACAATATCTTCTTTTGAACAAACAAAAAGTTTTTATTTCTCTTCTGCTGTCTCTTTCTTTATCCTTGCCTCTTTATTTTGGTTCCTTTAACTGAGTATAATCTCGCCTTTCTTTGACCCGCTCGCAACTGTGTTGCAACGGAAAAGAAGTAGTGCTATTTTAGGTTTTAGGATCGTCGGACAAGTGTACGGCCTGAAGTTTTCTTGAGATTCATTGCTAAACACACATTGTAGGTTTTTGTTTCTTTTGGTGTACCAAAAGGTGGCATTTTCAATATATCCAGAGGAGTTTGCATCCATTCTTAAAATAGATATGAATCGAAGTATCCTTACACTGTTAAAAATTTTCAGTAAAATAACGGCGTTTTGACTGGCAGCTGGGACTCACAGCAGTTAAAACGACGTTTTCAGTTTACAGGTATTTGCACGTTTCAAGTCCCTTTTTACCAGTGTTGGAGCGAGTCCGGACTCATGAGTCCGAAGCCGAGTCCGAGTCCATTAGCGTCGAGTCCGAGTCCATCGGGCCTGAGTCCGAGTCACGAGGTCTGAGTCCTGAGTCCATGGGACCTGAGTCCGAGTCCGAGTCCAGCAGGTCTGAGTCCGAGTCCAGTGAGTCCGAGTCCAAGTCCAGAGAATGTGGTCTTCAGTCTGGGCTTGAACTAATTTAGACACCTAAATAGTGCTAATTTAAACATTATAGTGGATTGAACATTACTTTGACAGGAGTTATGCACACCTCATGTAAGGGAAACAAGCAGCACAGATGATTACTTTGGCCAATTAAGCATCTAGAAACGAGGTGCAACATTCCTCCTGGCTCGTGCGCAGATTCGGTGTTTTACATGTCCAACAAAATAATTTAGATGTAGTTCACTTTTCAAATACATTTATTATATGGTTAAAATGCATTACAATGTTAGCTGATCACTCGTCAACTTACCAGAAAATAAATTCATCAGGTCTATTTATTTCAAACACATTAAATTTAAATTAATCAGAAATCTCTTCAATGGCAAGCCTTTTTGAAAATTCCGTATCTATATAGCTCTATTTCAGCTTATAACCTATGTGCGGCTATATAACGTGGTCCCATATTGGGAATACGCGAGATATTTTCACATACACAATAATATTATGTACGAATCGAGATAGCTTAGTCGTTCAGACAAAAATGTAAGGGCACTCTGTGAGGACTGCGTAGTATGCAGCCCTGTATTAGCAACTACATGTAGCGTGTGAAGTTGTTGAGGCGGCTAGACTTGACCACGAAGGACTTTGAAGCTGTACTTCGATAGACACTGCTAGAATGAAACCTGCTAGGGAGAGGAAGAGGGGATTCTAATAATCACAATTAAACAACAGCCAGTATCTGAAGACAAAGTGAACAAGAAAATACCTCTGACTAAACATTAAAAATTACTTGTGAAATACACTGTGAACATTGATTATAAAAAAAATATTTATGCAATAATTAAAAAAACAAAAATAATATGTTTTTTAATTTATGTATTTTTAGCTCACAATTTTCAATTAGTTTTTGATTAAGTTGAATTTTCTTACTAGGACTCAAGCCGGACTCATTTTGAGTCCGGGTCCACTGGGGTTGAGTCAAGTCCGAGTCCCCAGCAGGGCCGAGTCCGAGTCCATGGGAGCCTGAGTCCGAGCATGGGGAATGAGTCCGAGTCGAGTCCACTAGCATGAGTCGAGCAAGTCCGGACTTGGACTCACGATTGAGTCCGAGTCCGAGTCCGGAATCGCTCCAATGACCGCTTTTACAGTATTTAACACGTTTGGAGTCCGGCTGTAATGTCTTGATAATACAGTTCATAACAAATAATAAACACAGGGTCCACACGATAATGATACAAGCCGTATTTTACGTATTAATCGCCTCCATCATTGTTTATGTGTATGAGGGTCCCTGTTGTTGTAGCACTAGAGTGTCGATGTGGGAAGAGTGGGGTGTTGTTTGTATGTGGAAGGGGAGGTAGGGGTCATGTAATCTAATATCTAGGATAGAGGAAAGAGGGAAGTGGGAATATAGAGGGGGGTTGTAGAATATTAGCCGTTGAACACTACATCCCTCCTCTCTTTTAAAAGAAACGCATAAGCGCATAAAAGCATGACTTTTCAATTTGGCATTAAAAAGACAAACAAAGCAATAGGCCAAAATCGTGCGTCAAATGGACTGTCACTGGGTCGTCCCCTTGACGTTTTTTCGTGTTTGTTTCCGTTTATCGTAGGTGTGGTATCTTTTTAGTATATGAACAGCAATTGGTTTCGATCAATTGGTTTATGAACAGCACTTTGTGTTCGATTGAGTTTGAATAGGAACAGCACGTTGTGTTCGAGTGGAGTTTTGAAGGTGAACAGACTTGTGTCGATGGAGTTTGAATATGAACAGCACTTTGTGTTCGCGATTGAGTTTAATATGAACAAGCACTTGTGTTCGATTGAATTTTGAATATTGCTGTTTGAATTAAAAGTCCGATATTGTCATTTAAGCTAGTAAGATAATTAGTCCGATTCCAATTGGGGAAAAGTTAAAAAAAAATAATCAGGATCATCCGTCGTCATCTTCGCGTTCCCCAAGTCGAATGGCAGATTGCTCTTCCCTGCGTTCACTTCTCAGATTGCTTCAAAAAGCAGGATGTTGCAATGTCGCGACCTGCAGTGTGTATTAGGTTTACCTGTCTTTGAGCTTCAGGTTGATACCGGATGCAGATCTAGAGAGGCAATACACCGGCCAAAGTGTGAGTTTGCCACAGTTGAGGCAAGTCTCTCCTCGAGAGGGAAAGTTTCCATCAGGCGTGGGGTTTTTGGGTACTGCCCACCACAGAAATAGACTGGTCACTTGGCGGACTATCTTTGTTCATCTAACAGAGAGTGTAGTTGGGTCGTCTCGTGCAGAAAAAGGGTTAGGAGATTTGGATATTAGGCATAGCCATGGTGCTGTATCACTAGTGCGTGAGTCTGGTAGGATTAAGTTACAGTGTAGTTAGGCAAGTTGAGCTGACTGAGCCGTGAAAAGTTTTCTTTACGCCTGTTTAACGATAATCACAATTTCCCTCGCGCCATTTTAATGTCTTGATACTCAGTTATAAACAAATAATAACACAGGTCCACACAGATAATATACAAGCAGTATTTAAGTATTGTATTCAGATCCATATGGTATTATGTGAAGTTGTTGTAGCATAGAGTGTCGATGTGGCAGTGGCAGTGGGGGTGTTTGTTGGTATGTGCAGGGGTTAGGTAGGGGTCATGTAATCTAATATCTAGCTAGGGAAGAGGGAGTGGGATTATTAGAGGGGGGTTGTATGAATATTGAGCCGTTGAACACTACACCGGCTAAGAGTTAAAAAAAAGCTCGTTTGTAAGAACATTTTTAACAGTGAGAGTCACTCTGCCTCGGTACAATTTGTCATGAATTGTATTGAAAACTAATTATTTTGCTTGTTTAGGTTTTTTTATTTTCATTTCACATTTTAAGACAATTGATACACAAACTCACTCGTCTAGATATTTTAGATATCTCTTGGTGAAAAGGGATATACAATGTTTTCACTATTTCTGGATTGGAAGTTCATTTTAGGTCATATTTACCCCTGTTGATGATAAAATAATTATGGGTTATTGAATTTAGTCACGACTAAAAATACTAAGTTTTTTCTCATTAGGCAATACAAAACCCAATACGTTGAGCATCCCTATATGGATTTTCGGAGACACAATCGTTTGTTTTACAGCAAATCAGTTGTGTTTAACTTTTGTCTTGTTGTTACCGAATATTGTGGTGTTGTTTATCACGGACATATATAGGGTGGTCGCCGGTTCGAATCCGGCCAAGCGCACATTGATTTTTTTTCAACATTACCATGCGATGGGCCTCTCCCGGGGAAAATTAAAAAGTAGCTCCTTGTTAAACCTGCGATAATTATGCCATACTTAAACCACTTTTTGATAAACTCATACTTAAACTTTTGATCTTTACGACAAAGAACTTGGTATATTCCTGTATAAGTATAGACACGGGTTGCTACCAAAATCATTTGATCATCTATTTTAAGTTAGAAAATGTTCACGCACTATAACACAAGAAACAAACCGATAATTATGTCTTGAAATTCATAAACAAAATCTGCTTCTGTACAAAGGGACCAAAATTAGGAATCATTACCACATGATTTAAGAAACGGCCACAAGCGTCAAAGATTCAAAGGATAACATTTCAATTTCTTAAAACGATAACTAGGAAATCTTCAGGAAATTATTTATTTTTTTTTATAAAATATATATAAATATATTTTGCAAATGCACGTTTGATCATATGATATTGGGTTATGTCAGATCTGCCTTCTAACATTATGTTATGTTAAAATTTATATTTGCGTATTTAGTATTTTGTAATCTTGCATGTGAGACATTCTTGTGTGGTTGTGTGTGAGTAGTGATGTTTGTTTAGGGTGTATGTGTGGATGAGGTGTTGTTTTATGTCGTTTAACGTGTTTTGTCTTTTTGTTTTTATAAGGTGGTGCAACGTTTTTCAGGCTTTGCTTGTTTGTTATCTCCTACCATCATTGTATGTATTTTGTTATTGATTTCCATTGTATTGTTAATTTTGATGGAAATAATAGTGATATGATATGATATGATATATGAAGTAGTGAAATTTCGCACGTACTGATGTTTTTTTTCACAACAACACGGAAAAAACACAGTGTGCCACTTACCCACACATGTAGGGAGGCTGCTTCAATAGTCGCTCACAGTGTTCCTTTCAACTAATGTTGGTACCGAAAACAGGACACAACTATTTTTCTTTGGAAGCCGTCCTCTTTCAAATCGGCGGTTTGTGAAGTACAAGATTAGCAACGGATTAAATATGTTACAGATTGACAGGGCGATCGTATTGTCTCAATTACATTGTTGCCATTAACCTCGTTAAGGTTTTTATCTTTGGTCCAAGTGTGACGCGTTTTTCTTTTAGAAAATTAGTTTAATAAATGTAAATTTGCATTGAAATCGGTTTTTCTACAAGGTCCACAAATTGCAGTAGTCAAGAAGTTATTAAAGTACAGCATCTTCTAAAAGCGAAAATGAGATTTACTCATATTAACTCAGTTAAATTACTCAATTAACTCAGTTCTATAGTTAATACCTCAGAGATTTTGAAATATATAATTTTTTGTGCAGTAGTTAAAAATAGTCATCTAGAACTAAAGATACTCACCTAAAATGCATTAATTCGAAAGTTACAGGTGAATCGGATTTTTCGTTTTCATGCAGGAAATATTTATGCACAGTGTAACAGTGCCATAGGATACCGTGTATAACGAAAATTCCGGATCCGGAATTTTATAACAAAGTTGTGATTTTCTATATGAAGGACTTCGTTTTAGCTTAGTTATTCACAGTGATTAGTATATGGACAAGCATTATGCATATACATAAAACACGATTTGTTTGAAAAATGAGTGCGCCCTCATCGGGAAATCTCTGAGTCAGCCTTTAATATCAGTTATTCTAAAGCAAAACCCGACGTATATTTCAACACGTGCCAATTTTCTGTCACATTTTTATCTTCTTATAAGTAAATATTTACACATATTGCTATGTACTAAACAAAGTACTAATGCTTAAAGACGAGAATGTGTGATTAACTTCTAATCTATAGAATGTCTCCCCCCCCCCCACCTTCCCCCATATTTTCTTATCACTGTTCATATTACCGAAAGATCCCTTATTTCATTGGACCACGCGAAAGTGTCAAAACATTTGAAATTTGCAGGAATAGCTCAAAAGGGAATTAAGGATAAGTCTATAGAATTCTCATATGTTATTTTCCAACTGAAAAATTCATTAAAAAAAAGAAAAACAGCAGTATTCAAAGATATACATCACTATTTAATTGCGTGTTGCAATTATAGAGAGGTTTAAAACGAATGAAAACACAGAGAAATCTAACAAAAAAACTATAGAAATATTTTAGATATAGCTGAAATAATTTTGGCCGTCAATTTGGTGGTCATTTGGATTTGAGGACAAATCCTGGGCAGTTCCCAGACTAAGGACAAAGGTCTCGTTCCCAGGAAGCCGGAATCATCGAAAAACGTATTCCTCCCTTGCACTTGGTATAAGTTCTCAATCTACTAAAGCAGGCGACAAGCATTATTTCTCTAACTTTAGACCTGTCTCATTTCTCCCATCGATATCGAAACTCCTTGAAAAAGTGGTCCGTGGTTGCTTTAACCACGGACCTTATCTTACCGACAGACCCCAGTGTATTTTATATCACAGATCACATGTCCAAATGACCATAATTTTCTTTGCAGCTTTTTACTTTCAATTATATATAGGTGACATTTTAAAAGCACCGTAGATGGTGTTTATT
>JAMKCH010037617.1:0-14423 GCA_023653785.1 Ophioderma brevispina | reverse complement strand
ACCAATTAAAAAAATGTAAAAGAGATACAAGTTAGGAATCTATTGGATCCCAATTTTTTATAGGGAGACGTATGGGGAAATGCAAATGAAAAGTTGGAGTTATGTCAACTTTTTGTTACAAATCTTCTGGATTGTACAAGAATTGTAAGTAGTTTTGTTATGCGATTAGGATCCAGCAGTATTTCCATCTCGTATCTTGTTGTATTTTTATTATAATTGCGAACTGAAGTTCTATTATTTTCTGGATTTGGGAGAAGACAATGGATTTAGTTTTATGCAGAACCTCTGTTGAACTGTCTAGGCAAAATCAATATTGAAAAAGAAATCTGTTGCAGAAGAATGTGCACATTGCTTTAAAAAAATAACAACTTTGCACGTAACTTAACACCAAAACTAAAGGTTTTTTTTTTTTTGTTGTCACAAGAAAAACTAAAAAGTTTGGCTGCCAAGCAGCTCCCCCCACTCCATAAAGGTGAAAAATTAAATGTTTTATTTATGTTTTTGACAACTACAAAATGTGTTTTTGCAAGACTTAATTTCTTCCAATTCTGTGACAGACTTTTTTTTTTTGCCACAGCAACCAAGGTATGATTTGAAACTACTTGGTACTCTAGGTTGGTAAACACGAGTAGAAAATAATCTTTCCCTAGAGGCATCCAAATTGGAGCCTTCCAATTTGGATGCCTCTAGGGAAAGATTATTTTCTACTTAAGCAACCAAGGTCTTGGATGATTTTCTGAACTACTGTATGTGGTATAAAAATCTCTGTTATGTTCTTCCTATATAAGATAATGTACATAACAAGAAATCCAAACTAAAGTCCATTTCTCTACCTCCATGCAGTGATGTTATAGCCTTGATGCAGCTTTAACGCACGCATCAACATATGCCGTCTTTGTGCGCGCGTGTTAAAACGCTGTAGCTTAAACCAGCGTGTGCGGTTTACTGGTGCGACCATTAAATCTCGCGCTGACGTCACTGCATGGAGGTAGGGAAATGCTATAGCTGTACAGCCAATGTTGTGATTAGGCATTCTGGCCATTACGTCAAACTCTTGTGTTGTGCTTAAATTTCTCCGTATATGGCAATCTGATATGCAAAATTGGTATAAAGGAAGCAGTGCTAAGTGTACAATTGTTGCAATAGTCAACAAACTGCCATAGACACAATACTCTAAAAGTGGTAATTATCGCGCATGGAAATTTTCGCGCTTCTACAATTTTTAGCATTTTCCCATTTTTAAATTTACCCTTTTTTGCTTTTTTTCAGCTATCCCACATAGACTTATATACAAAATAACTTTTTTGCATGTTTTTAATTTCAAGCTTGCTCAGAATTGCACGAAAAGTGTGAAAATTAATGTAGTGCGAATATTTTCACTTTTACAGTATGCAAGTTTAGATCCCATGCACAATTTGTGTCCTTGTACTAGAAATGGGAAATGCTTTTGTTCATGGCTCAATCAAACAAAATAATTCCATGTTTTGAGTACACGTACACGCATCATGCATGCCATCTAAATCTCGCTGTTTCTGAATGTCAAGTGAGCATGTTGATAATCACATTCATTATAGTCTCTTGAGTATTTATGTTGGTTGTCCATGGGGCCGTATTTTTGTACATGTGTATCGGTGCTAGATGAAACCTTCCAGTGTGCAAGAGATGTGCATAGGAAGTACCAAAGGCTTTTAACCCCCTGAATACTAGCATTTCTGGTTGACTAAGTGCATCAAATATTTATTGCTGTTAAAATGCAGCTTCCAAATATTCGACCTTTAGCCCTCTTCAGGACGACCACTTCTACCATGCTGTTGCGGTCAATTGAACCTACACTTCTAATATGCTCACAGCTGTTTGATCCTGTGCAAATTGTCTCTTTATTTTTAGAACAATTTTAAGCAGTGGCGACACAATTTTGGCAATTGATATAAGTAGGGACATGCAAGAGCTATTACCTCTGCAAAAATCAGAAAAACACATTGTGGGAATCTTGCCATATAGGCCTACAAAGGTCATGATTTTCTGTGTTCTTGTTATAGCGCCCGCTAATATTCTCATTTGCCATGAGACGTGTAAAACAAGATTTTAAAGAAAAATTAATTTCGTAAAATTTACACAGGATGTAGTTAATGGAATAACTCATCCGAATCAGTTGTCAAAACTGTGTCGCCATTCATATTTTTTGTTTTGTTTTGTCATAATAAATGAGACTTTCAAACAGCTGTGTGCTGCTTCTGTTGTGGCAATTGCCAGTTAGTACTCGGGTTAAAATCCTGGGGAGTTTAGAGCGTCTTGTCAAAATTTTGTTTTTATTAGTTGAAAGTTACAATATAGAATTGTACGTTTTTGACCACAGCGTTGACCAGATCAATGGCAAGATATTGGTGTCATTTCAAAATCTTGGTTTTTGTGTTTTCACACCTGCAAAAGATTTTGTATCAATTTTTTTCATTGATGAGAAGCAAATTTTGGATTTGTTTGGTGGTAATTATTTGTACACTAATCTTACATTTGCTGCTCACATTGATATGATAAAGCATATTCAATTATGATTTTATAATTAAGTTATGTGGGCGATTGGCTTTCAATTTGAGAAATGTGTAATTTGTTACACTCTGTCATATATTGTTTGCAGAGCTATACAGGGTTTAGTAAAGGGTTGAAAATTCGAAATCACTTATATATTTCTTGTCATATTTCCTAAGAGGAAATTTTTTGACAACAACTGAGTGTAATATAAAGAAGTTCAAGCCCATATACTCATCAAAGTTGCAGTTTTCCTCCTGGGAGATGCCTGTTCATTGTCTCACCCACGGTCTAGAAGTTGACTTTGCTAGTACTCTTGCCTTCCATCCATTTGTTCTTAGTATACCGAGCAGGTTGAATTCACTCTTTTTCACAATCTCCATAGGGTACTGTAACTCTCACTGGCTTCTAGCAAATCTGGATGGACTTCATCGTAAGGGATACAAAAGCCATTGGAAGTCGTGCGACCGTTCAAGAATGTCCTCACATGGAGTCCATGCTTCTGGAACAAGTGAGGATCCACCATTGCATTTATGAGACATTACCAACACTGAACCGATTATAGTCCCATGTTCGATTAGTAATTCCCACCCCACTGTTGAAAGTAACCTGAAGAATAGCAGAAAATCCTATATAAAGTCCCACCCTAAGTTCAGAAAATCAATAGAGTGCATGCATTTTTTGTTACAAACATTACTGTTTTGGTAGTTGTTGTGATTTTTTCTTACTAAACTAATTACAGTCTCGTGTTTGTCAAAGTCCCCCCCCTAAATTCAAGCTAATTCAGTTCCAAACAGTTGGGACTATAAAGGGATCCGTACAGTACTTAAGAGTTGAATGTCCTTTCAGGAGTGTTATCCTTGCCCATTCACAAACAAATCTAAATTGCTTTATAATATGTTCAGATAATGTGTCTGTAGCAAAATTAGGCAAGCAAAACATCCTGAAACTTTTGTATCTGTGTTTAATCCTTGGAGGGGTCTGCAGGGAGTTTCCATAACCTGAACCCCTCTGACACGTTTTCTGACCAACTTTTTTTGACACACTTATGATCAACCTAACAAGAATAAACCTGTGCTTTATTCGTGAAGGGTTTCCAAATCATAGTGTGTCAGAAAAAGTGTGTCAGATAGGTCAGGTTACGGAAAACTCCTGGATCGTTCTGGCAGCTTGTCTGTTAATCCAGCATACTTCAGCCAAGGTTAGTGGCCCTTGAAATGGTTTTACCTGTATATAATACAGAACATGTGTCTGATAGAATGTTGTCTGTGTTTAATTATTAGCATAACACCAAAGGTTTTGGTGATGGAAGTTATTTTGTCGGTTTATTATGACTTTTGATAGTACTTTTTGAATTATGTTTGTATGTGCCCAGTGAACTTTATGGCTGTGATGTAAAACATAGTTATTCGTAAAATTCTTATTTGAAATGATATGGGTAAATACTATGGCAAAGAAGAGAATATATGCGATAAATTTTGATAGGGATGTTATATTGATGAGACTCTTCATAATCAGAGAATGCAATGTCCAATTTTGAGCAATCACACTTTTTTGAGAAGACTAAAGCCTATATAACTGCCAGTCATAGTGGAGGCATTCTACTTGTATCGATTCTATGTTAACATCCAGTAACATTTTTGACACTTGATCTTGGGTCAAAATCCAGTGCTGTGCACGCCAATTGTCTCACATCGTGACTGGAGTATATCTTGGGTTTAATGATGCGTTAATTTTTCACATTCACACACATTACATTTTGTCACATATTGCATATTGTGTTCAAGGCTGTATGGCAGGATATATTGGGGGGGGTATCTTTGAAAAAGTGGACTTCTTGTAAATTGTAGACCCTAACCCCCTGACAATTTGTCGGCCTTTTACGGTCCTTGAACATCCCATCCCCTTTCCTTGTCAAATTTTCTCTCTTAATTTTTTGTGGACTTTTTTCCAAAAAATAGCAAAAAGTGGACGTGTTGCATACTAGTCAGAGAAGAGACAGCCGACAAGCGCTCCAACATAAATTTAGAGTGTTGCACAATTATTGTACAATAAGATTTATTCACGCTATCAATATGTGACCCCAAAATGCAATCTTAACCCAGTTCTAATGCTTTTTTTTTCTGTACATGTATATAATAAAATTGTTGTTAAAGATTGTGACCCCCATGCCAGCTTGGCATTAAAAGGCTGTTTCATGTTCCACCTTAATACTGACAAGATGTGTAAATTTTACTCACCATGTAAATGTTCTACTGTATCCTCTTCTAAGACTTGCATTTCTTTTGACCATGGGTCTTATCGTCTAAATAGGCTACTACTAAAAGATGATGTGTAGGTGGATGCGTGTTATTCTCTACAAACCCAATTTTATGCTTTCAGGAATATAAAATGCTGGAATCATAGTTGTTTCGTTAAAAGTAATTTATTCATCAAATCTCTGTCATGGTGGGGGGAAACTAGACATTTTGTGGAGGCAAAGTGTGAAGGAAGACTCCATTTAGAGGAACATCCATGCCCATAGGTCCGCTTCCCTGCCCTACCCAAAAAATTATTTTTGTATCTTCCCGAACCCACTAGCCAGGTGTGCCAGGCTGTGTATTTCAATGTATACAATACTCTGTGATGGGAATCAACTTTGCCATGATCATAATCAACTGAAATTTTGAAGTGGCCTCCTCCTCAAGGATATCTCTTATCTGACTGTAAACCGAAATTGATGGTGTTCAATCATAGAATGCCTTCTTTAATGGTCACTTTTCTGTATGGTCAGTGAACTGTCCATGGGGATGATACTAGTCACTTTTACCTATATGATCAGTACCGAAACTGGCAAGTGTCATAATTTTGCACACCTGAGTATTGAATGTTGGTGCTACACATTAAAAAAGGCAGCATGCTCAGTTTTTTGGGGAGAAGGGAAATTTTGGAGAAAGGGTCCCCTTTTTAAAAAAAATTGCCCCTCCCTTAAAAGATTTCTGGTTACGGGCCTGAACCTCCATATGTTTTGCCGACATGGACATCAATAACCTTCACTGGTTCCAAAGATAAAATTTCGCATGCTATTTAGCATTTTATTTTTGTAACCTTTTTTTATGGTTCAAGATGTTTAGAATATTTTTAATCCCCTAAAAATCAGGTTTGAATTCCAAGGGCATGTTTTTTGAGTGAGCAGATGTTTGCATCCAGTAATTAGCGTCAGCGGGCCGAGCCTGAAAGTGCTCTAGTTTTCGAGGTTCCCCTCCCCACCGTACAACAAAACACAAAACCCCTTTTATTTGAAGGATAATATATAGATTTAAGAGAATGTTTTTTGGGGGGTTGTGGTTGAAATATTTGGTGGCAGGAATTATTTCATAATGCCGAAAAAGAAATTTGTGGGCTGGCACTTTAGCGAATTATTTTAGTTTTATGTTTAAAAGGTAAATATTACAATCTTTTTGTATGGTATCCTTTTTGTTATTGATATAGGATTTTAATTAACGTTGCATAAAGGGGTCGGTAATACTCGTGGTTGTGACACGTATAAAGGATGCGTTTTAGAAAAAGGTGATTTTTTTTTGGCTAAAAATTCAAACCCTTTATATATTGTATAAAACATAAATCTATAAATAAATGTCAGAGATTGATAGTATGTGCATGATGAATTAAAATTTGTTTGCTAAAAAATAATAAATCTTGATATTCTTAAGTTTTTTAGCTCAACACGTGATTTTTTGACCCAAAAAACCCCCCTGCCACCAAAGTTTTTTGACCACAACCATCATTTTTTAAAATTCTTTAGTACTATCTTTCGAATAGAAGTGGTTGCGTTTTTGTTGTAACCGAGAGGAGGGTTGTCGACAATTTTGCAGTCCAACCCTCCACTACATTCTTTGGCTCTGTGTGTAATTTTCTCTCTTTGAAATGACAAGCTTTGAATGTTTTTGCTAAGGTTATGTTCCAACCATCCTTGTTAGTTTAATTGACACCTATTTTTTTGACACAGATTGACTAATTTCCATTGTAGTCCACCTTCATACCAATTACAAAAAGACATGTCCACTTTACAATCAAATTGCCTTGGCAATACTGTATTGATTATGTCCAAAAACAGCTCATATTAACATTCCATCCATATTATTCCGTATCTTTATCTTAGTAGTCATTGTGGAGTTCTTATTTGGCTAATCCTTTTCTTATAGGTTTTTGCAACTATGGTGACTTCCATAGTATTATACCAAATACCATATCCACCCATGTTTATCAGCATAACAAAGCTGCATTAACACAGTGCATCTCACTTGAACCACATTCTCATAACATTATTTTGTTTACCTTTTTTTTATTATTCATGCATGTTGAATAAACAAAACCCAATATAATCTTGCTTTTTATTGCGTATCAAACAATATTATATTTTTGGCTGCGTCTGTGACAAGAATGAAGTGTACTGTTTCATAACATTATAATATATATTACTTAAATTGTTGGATTTTCATATTGGTGCTCCAAGATGAATTGGTACAAACAGTGACAATTTTTGTGTGTATATATCTATATATAACTTGCATGAAAATTCTAGCAGGTGCCATATTATGAAGACTATATCTGTGTATTTTGACGAAAGATATTTGTAAAAATAACCTCATTGGTAAATAATTTGTACCTGTGACCATGTTAATATGATGACACTGGTTGCTTATTAGCCAAATACATGAGTATCATGCATTCCTTCATCGTAGTGCTCAACACTAATGTGACAAGAGCAGTGGCGGTGCTGGGGGGGGGCACAGGGTGTAATCCCTTTTTTTTTTTTTTTTTTTTCCCCCCCCCCCCCACCACCTCCCAGCCAGAAGAAAAATGACAGATTTTAGCCAAAAATCAAAAAAATTTGGGAAAAACAGTATGTTTGTATGTCCCCCCCCCGAATTTCACTTCCCCCAAAAAAGAAGTCTGGTGGCACTGCTACTGGACAAGTAAATGTATCTTGTATTAGTTGGGTAAATGCTGGACTTCCTTTTTACATGCCATAGTGTTTTCTTCTTTTTTTTAAAATTAGGCCAAAGGAAAAAACATGTTTCTCTCACATACATTAGGCAAAATTTAAGACTACGATATTGGTTGCATTGCGACATTTTTTTGCAGCACACATGCTGGCCTTGATCAAGTAAATGTTAAGCAGTGATAATGCTAAATGCAATTATTAATGTTAGGGGAAAATAGTTAAAAAGTTCCCTCACATACTCGCACACATGGTATGTGGAGTCACTTTTGCTGCCTGACCTAACGTGGTGAGCTAAATTTTCAGCTGTTTTTTTTTAAGTCAGATGAAAATGGGCTAAATAATGAAATATACAATGAAAATGGGCAAAAAAGCAATAAAGAGGAATTTGTGCATTGCACTGAATTCATTTTCTAAAACACTTAGCACATAGCTTTGCAAAATGTATGTGAAACAAGGTTTTTCAAAACCATGCATAAACACTACTTTTTCATTTTGGTCTTTTCCTTTAAAAGAAGATGAAATTGCCTGAAATTTATATATAACAAAGGATTATGATTGCACACAAATTAAAAAAAATCTTCCAACCTTGTTGAGAAAATAATTAAAATTCTGCCATTTTCTGCTATCGGAAGTAGTGTGGACCATTTGTTTCGGGGAAGAACTAGTGTCAGGTAGTGTCCAGGAATGCAGTATGTACCATTAAAGGGACATCCATTGGTTTCTTTTAAGCACTTATCCGGTCAAGTTAAGGGAGAATCCTCGCTCAGTAAAATATTTATTAAGATGTTCCCCCTGTTGTGGTTTTTTTTTGTGTCGCCCCGTGAAAAGCAGTCCACACTAGTTGTTGAATTTTCTTGCAATTTACATTCCCAAAGCTCATATTGCAACTTTAGATCAACTCTTTCCATATCGAACTGTATTTCAAATGGAATACTTTAAAAAAAGAAGAACTTGTGGATTCTTTCTCATTTAATTATTCATGTATTGGGTTTCTTTGCATGTCACCGACTCCGCCTCTAAGTAGTGGTAAAATGTACCGAAATTTGCCGAATACGATCTTACAAGTCAATAATTAAGGTCAGTCACTGTAGCAACTAATTAAATATCAGAGTAGTCACATCTAGTAATTATTATTGTTAATAAAGTACACAACAATGAACCGTATGTGCAAAACGAATACAGCCATATATATCCAGTCAGATGTAAGTTAATTAAATTGTTAAGTACATATCCATATAGGTTAGTCCCGCTATATTACGTGTAAAACCAATTCAAATACAACTGCTAGGGTTGCTGTACCAACGGGATGAAACTGGTTTATACCAGTCCCAGTAGTAGCCTCATCTGCCAAGAAAACCATGGTGCAGTCAGCACTGGACAAACTGGAAGATATTTGTTGAACTTTAAACCCTCTGATTGCTCCACCTGTTTTTCATACATAATTGCTGATTGGTTAGTTACATCATAATTCATTTAATTAACCATTTGAAATACATGTTTTGAAGTATTTAAGCTCTAGCCCCTCTTGCGGCATTACTAAGAGTTCTTATCCATGTTACCATCAGCCAGCTAGTACTCAAAGGGATTAATAGTAGGTTTACTACATGTTTTGCTTAAAGGCTTATTCATCAGAGATTTTTGAAATATAATTTTTTTTTTTTTTGTGTAGTTGTATCTTTAAAAATATCATCTACAACAAATATACTAAAAGCTGTGATTCCAAAGTTAAGAGATGAAACAAAAATTCCAGACCAGAGTTTTATAACAACGGTGTGATTTTCTATATGAAAAGAACTTCGATTTGAGCTAATGTTATTTCACACAGTGATTAGTTTGGACAAGCATTATGTATATGCAAAAAAACACATTTTTTTAAAAAGAATTGATGGCGCCCTCATCGGAAAATCCGTGAGTCAACCTTTATTTTCTCAAATTCCTCTAAACTTGTTGCAAGGCTGTATAGTGGAGTGGCTATGTAAATTTGGTGAAGTTTCATGTTAATTGTTGTCAACCAATATTAAACGATCCTACTGTGTCCGACTATCAGAAAAACGATTGTTGCCATTTTTTTCTTTTGACTTAGTGACCTTGACCCAAGTCAAAGGTCAAAACGTTCATACATCATCCAAAGTTTATCGAATTCGACCTTGGAACCAAAATGTGGCAAATTTTTCACAGAAACAATTGTATGTGATATTTATTTTGTATATGTGACCGTTCGTTTTCCCTCCCTTGTTATATGCAATAACCCCTACAATGTAATTAGAGTTAATACAGGCATAAAATTGCCTTGATGCAGACCCAGGCCGGTCCAAGCAAGAGTTAGGTCTAAAGTTTTTGCACAATACAGTCATCTGAACACTCCCCACTCACTCTGCTTGAAGTAGAATGGAACCCACACACCCCATTATGTTCTTGCTACCCATGGGTAAGTAAATAAACCAATTTGTTTTGTAAAAGTGCAGGAGAAATGATCGTTTGTCTATACCAAATCCATGGGGACGAATCGTCATTAATTACCGTGAAATAACCACTATTACACTTCTAGACACTATGTAACCAACTTATCTTAGTCTCAGTCACATGTCTCCTTTTTAATTTTCGCTCCAGCCATATCCAGAGAACCTGAATAGTCTATTCTAAAGCAAGATCAAGTATAGCGTCACCCTATACCCCCCGTGCAAATTTTGGGGTTTTGGGCCAAATTTTTTACCCAAATTGTCAAAATTTTTCACATTTAGCAAAGGCAAATTGGGATTGGAACAATTTTTGTGACCTAGATTCGAGGAAATTTGACTAATTATTCCAACAATTTTTTGGAAAAAGATTTGGCTTCCGATTGAGAAATTTGACTGAATTGTTTCACACAAATTTGAGAAAATTAAAATGACTCATTGCCAATGCAAATTGGCATAAACAGGGATCATTGCTATGCCGAAGGCTAAAATAGACTGATGGATGTCTGTGGCAATTCACCGTATGGTCACCCGTGTGTTGAGAATTCATCCCCCTCCCCCCCCCCAATTCACCCTTCCCCCTCCCCCGCCCCCCCTCCGCCCCTCCTAACCCAACTCCCCATGCATCATAGCTGTTTATTCAGCCCATTTGTAGGTAACAAATGTGTTACAACCAGTTTGTATAGTGCAAGACAAAATTGTGATTCTCTTCCTTTGTATGATGCTTTATTATCCTTTTCAACATACACCCTGAATCCTGAATAGTCTATATTCTAAAGCAAGATGAAGCTAGAGCCATCCCTACCCAACCCCATCATAGCTGCGATTAATGCCATGGATGGTTAAGTAAACTGAGTGTGTTATCAGTTATTAAAAAATGTCCAGACAAAATAATGTGGAGTTTCTCCATAAAAATGTGTCAGAACTGGAACTTGTTATGATGTCACTTAGGTTAAGATTCTTAGATGTTATATTCTTGTTAAACCAATATGTTCACATAATCTTAAGTGTTTCTAAAACACACTGTTAATCGGTGGTGGCGGCGATTTAAGCTTTTTGGTCTTTGGACTACCTTGGAGGGCCTGTTTTTTTTGTGTCCAGAATTGTGCACCTGTTTGCATTTGAGCTGGAAGATGTCATTTTTAAGACGCGAGAACACTCTTTGATTCGGAAGACGGGAACCAATTTTTAAAACTCTGTACAGTATGCCATAGTCCCAATTGATGACTATGGTTACAGAACGCTTCATTCAAAATCACATACTAAGGCTTTTGAGTTTTGTTCATGATGGGCCTCTGGCAGTATAGAGATGAAATAATCCTGAGATCACAGCAGTTGCCGTCCAAACCCCCCCACACATACATCACACACACATAACATACACACAACCCTACACACACAAAACATACACACACACACAACAATCCCACAAAAGGGGTAAAAAGGTTCTCTTTTTGTGATTTTGTCATAAAATGGTCAAAATTTTACTTTTTTTGTTATTTTGCAGAAAAGTCCACTTTTTAGTGAGAGATGTTCAAAAAGGACCCTTTTAAAGGGGGTTAGGTCTGGTCTTTAACCAAAAAGTTCATCAAATGTTCAAGTTCAAGTCAGTCCTGCACCACCTTAAACAATGGGTTCAAAAAGTACCTTACACAAGTACAAGTAATTTGAATCCGTCTAAAAAGGTCACCCCTAAACGTATGGCGTAAGTCAAAAATCCCTACCCTTATAAGTGTAGCAATATTTACCCCTAACAAGTAGAATTTGTTTCTTTGTACATACATTACTGATAGATCATTTGCACAAAAAGAGGCCGAATACGATCAAACCGAAAATCAAATCGTACCCTAAATGTAATTCAATGTGAAAGTACATACAAACACACCCTTTTTTCGCAGATTTCATGTTTTTGGCTAACCGCTTTTCATTTTAACATATGAATCGGGCACAATCGAAAAAATAACCCCTTTTAACATTTTTCTTTGGTCGATCATGATATCAATGACTCAGTGACCTAGTGACTCCCCCGGGCCCCGGATGGAAAGAATAATTAAAACCTCCCAATAGACTGAAAGATAACTATTATACTAACTTTTGCTCTGTAGTGCGAATCCTGGTTGTTTCATCATCAGTCATCAAACGTTATAAACAACAATTCTTTCCAGGATTTGGTAGAAAACAAGACTACATCAACCTTTTCCACTCTTGCATGCATTTTCATACACAACTTGGTACCCTGGGCATTAATTGCATGTAATAATGGGGCTTGTGTAGGTTCACTATATTGTGCAAAACACGAGGCCTAACTTTTGCTTTGAACAGGACTGGGGTCTGAATAATGGGCAAAGTTATGCATATTATTGTCTCTAATTAGCCTTATTTGGGCATTACAAAAAACAAAGCTCAAGTCACAAATAAATAACAATAATACAATATTCCTTTGAAATTTGCCACATTTGGTACCAATTCGATATACTTTGGACATGTGATGAACCGCTTTAACCTTTGACCTTCGTGTCAAGGTCACTAAGGTCACTAAGACGAAAAAATTGCAACATCGGTTTCCTGAATCTCCACCTAGTAAAAAACAGTTAAGGGTTGCCAACAATTAACATGAACTAATCTTCATAAAATCACATCCTCTGAGAAACATAGGCCCCTGCCCAACTCCACAGTATACAGTGTTTTATGAAATTATACGTGTGGGGTGTGTGCTTTTGTTTCGATGCATCAAGTTAGGACAATATAAAAGACAACAGAAATATTTTTTGACACATGGCAACATTTTCAGGCAGGTTGCAACAACCCTCGGAGCAATACCAAACTGTCAAAAGTTGGAAAAATAAATTTTTGAAAACATCTACATGTTATATACGTGTGTGACAATCTTTAAACAAATACTCCAGAAGGTAAAGTTGGACAATTTTTCTTAGTTCTCTTGGTATAATTAAGAATAATATTAAAAAAACCAAATCATGCATATATAGCAAAGCACACATATCCAAATAATTTTTAACAGTATACCAAATAGCTGATTTGAATACAGCCAGGTGTACATTTTGAATGTTTGTTTTTTCAAAAACCTTCCTTATGCGAGCCTCATTGGTAAAACAGTATTTTTTTTCTATCAATTTTTTATGTAAATTTTGAGTGCAGTCCAAACTCTCAATCAACAAAATCATCATGGTTGAAAAGATAATAAGTATGGAATTATACTACCCAAAATTCCCAGTTACATGATCCGTTAAGTTTATCCGCAACGGTGAAGTCTTTGTCCAGATTGCAAAGATATTATCCTATAACTTGGTATTGTGTGAGAGATTAATGTTATCAGTCCGTCATAGCGAGTATGTGTAAATGGAACTAAATCTCAAATATCTCCGGAAAACGAAGGGGTTCTATGGAGGTTTTTGCATCAGAGGGTCCGTTACTATGTTTTGTTTTGAATATGTATCGTAATTGGGTCTGAACCTATAGAACCTAGCGAGAAAATTGAACGTTTTTGTTGGGTACTTCGGTGCTCGCAGACACGGTCGCATCCATTTTTCCCACAATGCCTTTCGATATTTTTCCAGTCTTGAGAATTTTTAAACACTGGTTTCAATTTACACCAACTTTTTTTTCAATTTTAGAAACAGGATTACGTACTTACCGGACCACTGTAGTTCAGTGTTCTTGCCGTGTTTGTGAAAATTTAATATTAAAAAATAGGAGCAGTGCTTTTAAGGAACATGTATGAAACCTTACTAATTCAACAATGTCAACTTCAAGTCAACTTGTGGTGTTTTGTGGCATTTGTCAAACCTTATTAAATATTGTGGGCTTTCTTTTATATGATGACTGTATGCCTGAAATAAGGTACTTTAAAAAATTATGTACTTTTTTTTAACCTGCCCTGTATGAATATTGTGGCTTGTTGAATCCCCAGCTATGGACATTATTAAAATATCCTTGTATGTGTTACAAGAATCTGATCTACAGTTGCAATTCTTTGATTTTTGTGTGTAATGGTTAACCCTTATCTTACCAAGCTAAGCTTTTTTTGTAACACGGTTTATACCAAGGGGTTACCACCCCCTTGATAGCTATGGGCCTCCTCTTTCCATTGATACCAAAATTAGTATAAACATACCTAGTGTCACAATGACTTTATAAAGACTGCGAACGGACCAAATTTAGTAACTCAAAAGTAAACATATTCTTAGCAAATCTGTGAAAAATTTTAAAGAAGCTGATTTCAACTGATTTTAGTAGGTAAAGGTGTCAACATTTACCAAAAAAATGTGAGTTATCGTAGGGGGTGGGGAAATTGGTTTTTCGGGAGTCAAAGGTCAATAACAGGGGTCAAATTTTGAAATTGATTCAATCATGTTGAAAAGTATACCAAGTTAATAGTTTAATCATAAGGATTCCAAAAAGGTATAGTTTGTACTATCTGCAGCCGAAAGTTTTGG